>JAODTR010086957.1:0-36439 GCA_025399935.1 Amblyopsis rosae | reverse complement strand
TGTGTATGTATATATGTATGTATGTGTATATATATATGGCACGGGCCCACATGCAGGGATTGGGTCTTGGCAAGACTTTATCTTGCTTGCCCATCACACTGCCCCACCCACCATGATCTCTCTCTCTCCATCCCCCCCACACACACTGTCATTCCTGTGGCACACCACATAGCAGGCTACAATATACTGTACTCACTGAGTCCAAAGCTGACTGTGTTTGTGGGAGAGCACATTTAGCTTTAGGGAGATTGGGAAACATGCCAAATTCCCATGCTGAATGGAGTGGTATTATCACACTTTTCCCACCAAAACAAAATAGTTTTTAGATGCATGATGACATGACTTGATGCTGGAGGAGATGTGATAATGTGGGCTACACCTCAATGTTATTGAGCTAACTATATCTTGTGCAAAGTTGCTCTGGGTTGATGTCAGAGGAAAACTTTTACTCTTTCTCTCGCATGTGAATGTCAGACCGCCTGCCCGTTTATACTGGTCTTTCATCCTGCCTTGTCTTCTATAACATGTCTTTCTATCCTCAGTTCCTCTGAAATTCTCTCTTCCAGTAGTTGCAGCTTCATCTGATGTCTGTCAAGTGATTCCCCAGAGCGTTTGTGAGCGCCGCAATGTTTGAAGTGTCACTCACAGAGGTAGAGAGGGCGAAGCGTTCATTTACTAATTCTAAATGAGAGCTTGTGTAGCTTAGATGTTCATCCTGGTTTAAATTTGCCCCGGTAGGGTATGAAAGCCAGTAGCTAGGCTAGAATGATAAATTACTATGTTGTCAGAAAGGTCTTGGGCAGAGCTTTATTGCGATGGTAACTTGTTAAGTCCCTATTACAACCTTTTTTACAACTGTTTTCAGCAGTAGATGAAAACAGTTGGTTAAATTATTGTTGTTCACTGACAACTATATCAATTAACCTGTAATATTATGTGATATTCATGATTTCAATTAAATTAATGTAATTTTTTTGTACAAGGCAAAAAGTCATTAGAAGGCTAGATAAAATAGGTAGTATACTGTAACAGTCCTAGCTGAGGAAATATAACATACAGTAAGTAATTGAAATCCTCTACAATTCACATGTAGTTCCTCAAACACAGTTTGAGTTAAATAATGATTGCTAACAAAGCAGTGATAGTTTTATGCTCAGCCAAAACGACATGTTTTGTAACACGACATTGCAAATATCTGCTTTTATCTCAACCTTTAGTCCAGATACATTTTCTTATTTCTAAACTTTTTATGTAACCAGGAGAAGAAAACCTTGAGGTTAAAAACTATTTTTAGAAGGGGACCTGGCAAGAAAGTCAGCTCACAAAGTCATAATACAATACAAATACACAATGCAATGCAATGACAACTAAAAATGATCACACGGTCAACAATATGTTCGTCAATAAATACTTTAAATTCAGACAGGTACATTTTATAACAGACCAGCAGACCAGTGCCCGGATTTCTACCAAGAGAAGGAAGCTTTTTATTAGAGTATATTAGTGAATTTAACAGAGCCTGGTATTCCAGCATAAACAATGAGCTGTGTTGAAATTGTGTGGTTGTGGCAGTGCTTTAACACTATCAAGAAGGTCATATTCTCACTGGCAGAAAAGTTGAATATGATTTACTCTGAATTTTGTAGGCCATAGTCTCATAACCAAATTTGTCCACGCGGCCTTATTTAGGCAACATACTGTAAAAGGGAAGTGCATTTATGGTCAGTTCAGTCAGACAAGAGTCATGTTCCCAGTCGAAGTCAGTGTTCGTTCCTGTTGTGCTAAAAGTGACTCATCCTTAAATGGACCAAAATGCAAAAATGAACACAATGGAATGCTTAAAAAAAAAAAAAAAACAGTCACACTGACGATTTAATAGAATGCCTTCATTTCACATTATTATTGTAATAGGTGTAGGTTATTATGTATGTATGTTATTTAACAATGGGATCAAGAAGACCCAGTAGCTTTAATACCATCACTAAATATTCACTAAATAAGTCTTCTGTCGTCTTGCTGTTGTGTTGATGACTTGTTGGAATTCCCTCCTGAATTCCCTAGGCTTGTGAGAGTGTCTCATCCTTACTTTGATTTGACAGTGCCTGCCTGATGTCCATTCTGCAAGACACTCGATGAAAAGCAAGTTTAACTCAGTGGGTCCATGAGATCCTGAAGTCACGGCATGTTGGATTGTTTGTGCCTACAAGAATTGCCCAAAGTTGGTCTGTGAATTAACAAACTGTTAACTGGAGTCACCGTTGTTCATGCATTGCTTAGTTGGTTGTGGATTTAGATTACAGCTTGTGGTCTGATAATTTTGTTTGCAAAGCAGGGTTTCTGTGGCCTTGGCAGAAGCTTTCAAAGTCATAAACAGACTTCATGTACTGGGGAGTGGGGACCACTGGAATGTGAAACCGATCGGCACAATGAAGCCTTTTAAGTGTTTGTGTGTGTGTGAGAGAGTTAGTTACAGAGCGCATGGGTTTTTGCTGGATTTACATTTAGCATATGGCGTATTAAAACAGATAATTCCTGAAAGGCTGATCAAGACTTAGCATCATCGGACCAAGAGAGGTTATCAGCTGTCTGCAGGTTCATAAGAGCAGGGCTTAAAGGCAGGGTTACTCAATGCAGAGCACTTGCTAACTTTGAGCTCAGATCTAAACTAATTCCCTCAGACGCTCCACCCCCCCCCCCCCCCCACACACATTGAAACGCATTGCGAAACCATGCAATATACAATGTCTATGTTGCTATTTCTGGAGCCAGGGCTGTGTAGAAGAACCAGATTATTTTGTTCAACTTTCACAGAGATGTAAAATAGCGAAATCCAAGGAGATGTTGACATGGTGTATTTTCTTACAATTAGCTTGGGATGGCTTTTTTTTTCTCTCCAGAGTCTGTCCACAGTTCTGTTAATCACTCACCATTTCATTTGTACTGTATTACAGTTTGTACTGTATTACAGACAGTATGATATAGTATCTTATAGTATGATACCTTACCTACCTCAGATATGGTCTCTGTACACCGCTAGAGTAGTAGTAGTAGTAGTAGCAGCTCTACTCTGGTACAGTACAAGGAGGCCAGAATAAATTACATTTAAAAGATGTTGATTGCAGTTTGTAGAACATACAAACCAGAGCCATGGAAAGAGAGAGTTACGCCAACGGAAGTCAACATTTTTAACGGTCACATTGTTCATGGAGAGGCAAAACCTATGGCAAAACATTTCCAGGAAGTAATTGGTGGGCAATTTAAGTCGATATAGAGATATGTAAGTAACTTATTTTTTTGGCGTAGTCAATAAATGCACAGATTTACATTTACAATATAATTTATAGGGTACTTTTAGTATTTGCTTCCGTGAACTATTTTGAGGCTCCACAATTCCCCATTGATGAATTGAACTGAATGGAGATGACGCGACTATCTCTTTACATGGCTCTGGTTTACAAACTAAGCCACATTTTCTGGCACTCCCACGGTCCTGGTGGTTTTCTAGTTATTTTCCAGCAACCTTCCCCTCCCACCCTTACCCGTCCCCTGGTCCTATCTCTCCTGCTCATTGTCCTGCCAAAGCTGGACAAAGGGGAGCTTGTTCCTGGTTCTGTGACCAACGCTGCCTCAAGGAGAGAGGACACGGCCAGAGGGTCCGATGTAGGACAATTACACTCTTCTGATTGTTTGCTGGCATCTGGAAATAAATATCGGCTCACTCTGTTTGTAATGATGTGTCATGATTGTCATAGGTCAATGGAAACACTGAGTAGCTGCTGTTAACACCCTCCACCCCGCCCGCCCTCAAATGTGCACACTACACTAAATCTCTTTCTCGTGTGTGGTAATAGGCATTTTTAGTTTAATTATGATAGTCTTATAATCTGTAAGTAAAGATGTGAAATTACAAAGTAAGACTTACTAGAGTTAAATTTATTGTTTTATGACCTATTGATTTAAGCTTTCCTAGCCTGGGAAAAGAACTAATGACCATTTGTTGATCTTTTGAACCTACCCCTTGCTGTATTAGGATTGCAACCACCTCTGTCATGGGTGACTATAGTGTTTGTATCTTGTACTTTGGTTATTTGACAGAAAGTGCCATCACAGCACCTAGTTTATAAATATGTATTGAAAGATCTAAGTATCTTGTAAACTGCAGTAGCTAGCTCTTTATTTCCTGTTTTTGCATACACCATGCTTTTGATGTTTGGTAAGATAAAAAGAAGAGATGAGTTTAGGCGCTGTAGAAATACAAGTATTTAAAAAATATAAGGATCTATAAGTTAAATTTTAAAATAGTTGATTGTACTAATCCAGTACACACTCCATCATACCATACTGACCAAGTCATGTAAAAAATAACCAAACAACCCTGGCCACAACAAATCACCAATAGCGTGACACATAGCTTGTCGAATCTAAGATAATTGATTTTAAAATCAGCGTCATTTAGTCCCTGCTGCTCTGGATCAGCTTTGTTTTCATTCAGACGGGCGTATTTTTAGGTACATTTTCTAAATTTTCTATTTCTGCCCTTGCATAGAGCAGGATGGACACTGCCAATGTCCCTGTCTGGAAGGAACCTTTTAATGAGCGCCAGAGGTTTCCCCAGAAGACCCACTCTTCCTCAGACTCATCATTAGAGCCGGATAACTCTTTGTAAACCTTTAGTCATCTGCAGAAGACCTGTAAAGATCATTATGTGCATTCACAGTGGGCAAACGTGATTCCTCTTGGCAGTCCAGAATACATTTTATAGCTGACGAGGAGAGAAGGGGAAGTTTGGGGTCCCTTGCTGAAGCTGCTGCCCCCGCGACCCGACTCCGGTTAAGCGGGAGAAGATGGATGGATGAATGGAGGAGAGAATGTCCATTGATGTATTGACATTTCAACTAGTTGGTTGGTCTGTTGCTGGGTGAATATTAAACATGCACAATATTTTAAAGCAGCTAGTAAACATTGATTAGCTGACTGATCTCCATAAATATATCTGCATATGCATGTGGATTTCTATAGCTTCCTTGATTCAGTTTGTACTTTGTAGCTAGGTCAACACTAAGATCACAAACTCACGTTTGAGCGAGGTTTGGATGCATGCAGATAACAGCCTGTGTGGAGAGCAAAAAAAAAAAGCAGAAATGCCATCTTCTAATAAACGGGTTGGTGCCGACAGCTGTTAAGTGCCAGTGTTCAGACTATCATCCCAACATGGGGAGTGGTTGAAGGTGGTCCAAGGTGGCCTGCTAATGAATTGCTTGACATTTGTTAACAAAACCATTGAGAGTTCTCAGACTGATGTTTAAAGCAGAGCAAATCAGCAATAGCAGGATGGCTTAACCAAGCGAAACCAGTCTGCTGAATATGAGAGAGAAATATACATATATATATATATATATATATATGCACATGCGTGACACACGCATACATAAAATGGAATGTATGCTATCATGACATGATTAGATGTTGTTTTGGAAGCCAGGCCCATCTTGGCTGCATGTAGGCCAACAGACTTCTTTTTTTTCTTCTTCTTCTCACAAAAGGTTGATTCACATGACTGAGATGAGGTGGTAACCTCAGATTTTTGCTGTTTGTGTTTGCACGCCTGTGCCTTTTTTATTTTTTTATTTTTTTATAAAAACGTATTTATTTTTATGAGCATTGTGGTAATTATAAGTACTGTCTTTATTACATACATCTTAACAAAATGTATTTTATTAAAGAATAGTCTCCACTTGCTGTTGCCTTGCCCCATTTAGGAGTCTGCCTGAAATACTACGATCCATTTCTTTAGGATCAAATAGTGCCATCATGTTATAAGCAGACACAGAGTAGCTTTCTACTACCGCGAATATGTCTGTCTTTTGGCCAGTATAGCAAGCAGCCACATTGCCTTTTAATAACATCAACAGTAGCATACTATTGATCCAGGCAGGCTTGGAGATGCAGCTAGACCTTCTGTATTCAGAACACTATAACGCAGTACAGCTAACTCCATTTAGGCTTATTGACCAGCTCCAATATCCATCATCTACTGTGTGCCTGGTCTCTCACAGGTCAGGGTCAGCAGTATTATAATTTTTGATTTTTATGGGCCAATAGGTGGTTCACAGCCTCTCTCTGTAGCCTACTTCTAATGGAGAGGTGTGCGTGCGTGTGTGTATGTGTTTGAGTGACCATCGAAAGAGCTGGACCCAGCGAAGCACAGATAATGAACAGACAGGCCTTCTCCTGTCTGACATCAACCCGGAGGGTGTGTTTTATGCATGATGGACATCCCATCTTTCCTTAAGCACCCCTCCTCTCCAACCTCCCCCACAGTTCTGAGTTCAGGGCGGTGACCTCATCGTCCACACGATGGTGTGTCAACATTTCTTCTGACTGTCAGCCCCCCCCCCACCCCCCTTCTGAATCCCATCTTACCACCAACATGAATGCCTGTCAGTTCTTGTTGGCCCATGTTCCTGACAACACTTCTGGACTTGCAGGTATAAGCTGCAAGTCCTAATAGCGTTCTATTGGTTTCAAGCTATAACCTCGGTATGCCACTCTTTGGGCCAGATACCGATCACCTATTGCATTTAAAATGTATTATAATAAACATATCCAAGGCGGCGCTGCCACGCAGACATCTGCTTCCTTACATTTACAACATTTGGCAGACGCTTTTATCCAAAGTGACTTACATGTACATTTGTCAGTAGTTGGACAGGTCATACACCAGCAATTAAGCCACCAATCTTCTATCAGAATAGTTACAGCAACTTGTCTTGTGTCTACAATCATGTCATGGTTGCCATCTTACTGACTATGAAAGCAACGGCATGGCTCTGTGACTTGTTAATGTTTTTTGGCCACCAACAGAGTTTTATGGCTTTCAAGCTAAACACAATTTCCTGTGGTGAGGCCTAGCATGACATTTTGGTGTAGTAGTGGTGGAGGGAAACTTTGTAGTGTTCCAGCCAGGTACAGGTTAATAAGCAAACATGACAATATTTTTCTTGCATTCTTGGCTCACGATTCACGAAACCTGAACACCTATTTAGAAATTTTCCAATCGGTTGGTGGATCCCTGTAATGATTAGACCTCTGTACATGATTGCCATGGTGTAGACAGTCCCTCTTGTTTGACATCTCCCTGATATCTTTCTCCTACAGTGTCAGTTTTGTTACACCTGTAAATGCGGGACAATTGCCTTTTCTTTTTAGAGTATCATGCCGTTTTCTGGTCTCAGCAAATTTCCATATCCTAAACGTAGAAGTTCAATCAGTAAAACTGCCCCCCCTCATGTTGTTACACAACAAACATGACAGAGAGAATGCCTTCGCCTAGGTGTTCATTCTTTATTCTGTCCTAGCTTGTCTCTCATTCCTCCACCTTCCCACTTTTATCACACCATCTCAGATGGAATATACCTCTGTTCTCGTTGGAAGGTGTGTTTCAGGCCCTGGCATGTCTGGATGGAATTAGCTCATGCCGGCGCACCTTTCGCTAGCCATCTTATAAGAAAAGGACAGAGGAAAGGAAACATCTTATAAGGAAAGGACAGAGGAAAGGAAACATGGAAGGAAAGCGGGCATGGACACAATGAAGGGGACCAACACTCAGTAAAGTGGCCATAGGTTTACTTAGGGTGGCTTTGCTCTGCTATAATGCACTATATTTAAGTGGTTAGTCTTTGCGCTGACGTGCTCGTATCTCTGTAAATGCTGTGACACTGATGTAGCTGGCAGATAATGCACATTCTGCATAGTTGCCAGAAGGAAGGAAGGAAGCTCGTTGTGTTCTCAGAAAAGACAACATTGCCCCCTTCAGGTTACAAAAGGCTCTGCCACAGAGAGCTTTGGAATCAATCCTTCATAGCATACTCTGAAGTCAACTGCTCGCTTATACAAGGCACCCGTTTGTCTGCCGTCAAATGAACCTGTGGATGTGTTAAGTAGTAGGAGGACAGCTTTTATTGACTCAAGGGTCCGCTCAATGATCAGCAGTGATAGGGCATGAGGAGGGGTTTTTTTTCCAGTCAAGAGTGCACTGCTGTGAAACAGGATGCACTGTGTAAATGGACGGCTTGTCTCTTTACAGGGCTGCCATTGATCATGTCTCGCTCCTCTGTCTAGTTAGAGCTCACATTCTCACTTATCTTCTGTTGTAATGTGTGTGTAATGTGGCTTCAGTTGTAATGTTTCATCTCAGCATCTCAAATGCAACATTTTAGGACCATTTTATCGCGCTCCGTTTCTGCCTTTCTCTCTGTTATAATTAGGCCCATGCAGAGCAGCGTTCATGTAATTAAAACTCTCACCATTCATCTGGGAGGAAGGGAGTCTCCTTAATTTACGTCAACCCATTTTCTTAGCCTCTGTGGACTAGCCTTTTGTTTTTGCATGCGCACAAACACGCACATCTTTCCTCACTTTTCTCTCTCTCTACATACAATCACTGTCCACTGTGACGGCAGGGTGTTTGTATATATGCAAGCAAATTGCTGGCATTGTGTTAAAGGCCATGAATGAAGGAGATTTAATTGTAATTTTATCAAACTGTACCATGCACATCCTAGCTCAAGAAGTCTGTGATGTTGTGCATTAGAAATGCAGCGCATTAGAATGCATTTAAACACTTTGCCAAGGCTGGGAAAGTGTTGTGTGGTCGCAGTCTGCACCACTTAAATTTGCTGTGTAGAAACGCCAGATAATTTTTTCAGAGCACACACACACACAGAACAGACCACTAGCGGACAGAGGAGATATTTGCTGAATTTGACAGTGTATTAGCTTACAATCGCTAACCTCACATTTCAACAGTGGCAATATCTTGCATTGGTGATACGATATCATTATGAACAATTATTAATACAAATTACTGTGGTCCCACAGAACCTCATTTCCATTTGATCAGCACTTAATGAAGGCTGGCCCCATTATAAAATAAAGTCAGAATAAAAAGTCTTATACTGAAATAACCATGCAACAGCTTTTAAACATTATTTTCAAAGGTCCCTACCAAATTTAGACGGCTCAAGAGTCTTGAATATCTCTTAATGACTATGAGGCAGCCATCGGAACTGAAGACGGGACGGCTTTTTATCGCAGTTCGTTTCCTGGCCACTAGTGAAACAAGCAGTGTTGTTCTGGAGTTGCTTACTCAAGTCTCTGGGTGTTATATCTTGTTCCTTTTTGACAGTGGCGCGTGACCCCCCTCCAGCCAGACTGAGCCTGCACATGTCTATAAACGTGTATGTGTTTTGTTTAGTGCTTACTTTGTGGAGCCAGAGCATGCATATTTCATTAAGTATAAATGCAGGCTGCAACAGGCTTATCACATTTTAAGGCTTCTTCTGACTATTAGTGTGTTTGGTTAAAAGTCCATATAAGCCGATTCTAGCTTGACTGTGATTGCAATAATTGTAATATCCGTTGTAAAAGAGGAAACAGCTACAGCAAGTCTTCACATTTCTTTAGCAGACATGTAACAACATACCAAGCATATTTAACAGAGCCTAGGGCACCCATATGGTTTGTTCCAGTAAAATCGTGTTTCAGTCAAATAATTGTTAGGCCTAGGTGAATATGTAGTATTAGAGTTTTGTAATTTTGTACATTGCACTGATTATTTCCTTTTCATAAATGAATGCTCTTTATTGTGAAAGAACACCAGATCTCTAATATTAATGTAGGTTTTTAATGTTATACAGCATACCTATTTATATAAGAGGACTGAATCACATAAACTGAAACTCAAACATAAATCTAAGAGAACCTTTTTGCAAGATGGCGAACATATCCGGGACGAATTGAGCAATCACTGTCAATGGCACATAAAGCAAATGAGACTATTAGAAATTGTTGCTTTAATGATTTAGTGCATCTACTGGTAAAAGTTTTATATTTTATCACCTCAAATATTGGAATTAAGTGTTTTTGGTGTGTTTGTATCTCCCTTCTGTTAAATTATTTTGTGCTTTCTGCTGAGAGACAAAGGGACAAACGCACTGCCTGGAAGTACTGTAAACGTCAGAGCTGCCATTTTCTAATGTCACTCTGTGGAATGTGCTTTGGCTGTTGTGTCCATGTGCAGAGAACGGCGTGTATGTGTGTGCCGTCAGATCCTCTGTCAGCTGGCATGTTAGCCATGCTAACGCTAACTCTGTCCAAGGGGATCTGGTGTTGATCTAGCTCTGCGGTGTCTCCGCTCTGTCTGGAGCCCAGGGGGCCAATGCTTGGTCGTCCACACCACCGCTGTGCTGTATGAGTGATGCAGCGCTGCTGCTGCCCTTAACGCAGGTTACCTAAGGCATTTGGATTAAAGGGGTTGGAATAGATTTGATGACAGAGAAGTTAAGTGAAGGGATTTGGTGGCATGATGACATTGTGTGGAGTTTGAGAACGCGCTGTAAAAGGAGGGGTTGATTTCTACCTTTATCGTCATACCACTCCCACAATGGGCAAGACACGAACTTGTAAATGCACACTCCTCTCCTTATTTCACAACTAGTTGTTTGACTTCGGCCTGGTAGCGGCGAATGATGCAGTGAAGTTTGAAGGCTTCAGCCTCAGTTTTCAGCAGGTCGTCATTTGAGTGAGTATTGATGTTTACTTGAGCTTTTAGGCGACTTAGTCTGGTGTACTCTGTAGTAGAGCAGGCAACAGAAGGTGGTTTTCTGCACCTATTGCCTTTTAAAAGTAACATTAAATAATTTCCCCTCTGTACTGTCTCGCCCCCCCACCTCTTCCTCTCCTTTGCCGACAGCGTTTACCCCCTCCTCTGGGCTTTCTCCTTCCCTTTTGCTGATGGTAGAGTTAAGAAAGGCAGTTCCTGCCTGGCAGACCGTCTGTTTCGGTTGCCCCCTTGCTTTTCCCCCCCTCTGTAGTCTGTCCTCTGTCTTCCCTGGGTGGTACCTGTATTTTCTCTTTTCCTATGGTATGTTTTAATGCTTTGTATTAGTTTTCGCCTGGTGGATGTTACCTAGTAGTTATTTGCTTCGATTTGTTGCGTGTGTTAAACCAATGTTTAAGTCCGGTTTAGAGTCTGTGTTGATTTTGTGCCGTGTTATCTGTAGGCCTAGTTGTTTTTATGACTGTAACGTGTCTCCTGGTATGTGTGAGAAATTAATGTTCATAATTCCAGTGTTTTCCATGACATTACATCATCCACTTTTTCTTTTCTAAATTTTTATAAAGAGGGAATTATAAAAGCATACAAGTTTAAGGTTTTCTGGGTGGCATTCTGTGAGAGAAACTGAGCACTGCTGTGGTGCGCATGCTAAAATAGACCCAAGTGTCGAGTAATGCAGCCTGTGTACTTAATCCCCTGTAAAGTGTCTCCTGATACCTACTGGTCACATCGGCTGAAGTAGTAGTTTGTCACCTGTTGTTCTCCAAGAGTGGTGTTTAACGTCTACATGTGGAGACAGAAGGTGTGTGTGTGTGTGTGTGTGTGTGTGTGTGTGTGCGTGTGTGTGGAGAAGGCAAACATTAACCACGTAGGCCTTGTAGGTTGCTGAGTCGCCATTGCAAGCCAACTTTTGGCTGTCAGAGGTGTCGAGAGTCTGGGCAAACCAGGGTCAATGAGTAACCAAAGGAGTGGCGCTGAGAGTTGGCATGATTCAGGGGTTAGGACATTACAGCTCCCACTGTGATGATGTCACGGGCATGCTACTGTAGTTTATTACCCATTGAGAAATAAGATATAATCACTTGGTTGTTTCCATACTCATACGTGCATGGTGATTTCAGAAAGTCTACATTGAGTTTAATAGATGCAAAGCAGTAATATATAGACTTACCTTAAGGCAGTGGTTCTCAACCCCACGAGTTAGCATGCTTATTAGAGGGGGATAAACATTTAGAAATTACAGTATTTTCTTTTTATTATTTGGTGTATGAGAGAGATGTGAATCAATAACAAAATTAACTGTCGTCTGTGTTTCCCTAGATGCTTTGTTGGCGGACCTTGAGTCCACGACATCTCACATCTCCAAACATCCGCTGTTCTTCTCTGACGAGACGCCGTACTCTTTCCCCGCTGCGGGTCACCAGCAAGACGTCTGCTCCCCACCTGCAGTACCGCCTCCTCCCTCTGAGCAATCCTTAAATGGACTAGACCAGACACAGGTACGTGAGCTCAAGGGAATGTTTACTCTTGCATGACTCTACATTTATGCAGCGATCTGAGCTTCATGCCCTTTTCCTCAGGCCTTTGGTGCTGCTCAGAAAAGTCCAATTGATGCAGAGGAACACGTATACAGGTAGGGAAACTCCTAAACAATATTTCAAACTGTTTTATGTTTTATTTTTATTTTTTTTCCTTTCAATGTAACCACAAATCCACTGTAGGTTGAGAAGAAGTGGTTACGTCATAGTTAAGAAATGAAATTGCTTACCTAAGCCCTCTTCACAGCTTCCCGAACAAACAGAGAGGCAGTGAGACCACTGAGATGAGCTCCTCCCTGGGCAACAACCTGTCCGAGCTGGACCGTCTGCTGTTGGAGCTCAACGCTGTCCAGCACAACACCCCGGTCTTTCCCACAGAAGGTATGGACTTTTCTCTGCACCTTCTGGTGTCTGAAGACGTGTAGAGTGTTTTAATGCAGGGCTGCCCCTTTGCTATTGTATTTCCTTTCTGTTGCGTTGCAAATGGCAACGCATTGTAGGAGACGAATGTAACCCCCTTTGCGGTGTATTCTGTTGTAGAGGACACAGCCCCACCACTGCCCTCAAGCAGCACCAACCACTATGTCAAAGAGAATGGAGTGTCTCTGCCCAGCAAACCGGCTCCGGCTGTATTAGAGAAGCCCAAGCGCCATGCCAGAGGAATAGAGGATGTGCGACCCAGCGTAGAAAGCCTTCTGAATGAGCTAGAAAGTTCTGTGCCCTCAGCCAAGTAAGAAAACTGTGGTAATATTCAGTATTGTTGGATAACTGTGCGGACTGTGGTTAACAAAACTATCTTCTTGTAATTTTTCTCCCATGTGGTGTTTTAGCCCTACACCTTTAGTGGTGTCAGAAAAGGTAACGGCTGGACATGAAGAAACGCCAGCACAGCAGCAAGCCAGAATATCTGCCTCATCTGCTACACGAGAGCTAGATGAGCTAATGGCCTCATTATCTGACTTCAAGGTCCAAAGCAATGTGAGTCATGTTTCCATATAAAATAATTAAAAGAAATCGAGAGAGACAAGAGATGTTCGGCTCTGCAGCATTGTGGATCTATTTTTTCCCGGTCCAATAATTTGTTCTGTAGGTGGTCAGCATTGATGTTGAATACTAGCACTGAGAACATTCAGCTCAATCTACAGTACATATGTTTGCCCTCGAATGTCATTTTAGGAGCCCATCAATTTAATCATGTCCTCATGGCTTAATTATTTTTGTTCAAAAGGTGCATGTTGTTCTCAATCTTATTCCTCCTTTTTTTTTCTCTTTCCTCTACTTTTGTGTATGTCCTGTCCTTCCGGCTGTGTTTCGCATTCATTACGCTAATATTTCAGTCCGGCTCTCAGCTGTCTTTGAATCTGGAAATGGCAGACTCCTCATTTGTGACTGGTGATCCCACTGTCCCACCTATAAGCACTGTTTCTTCCCTGCCCTCATGTGACACCACACCCTCCATTACCCCTACCCTGCTGGAACTACATATAGATGAAGTGAACTCCTCTTCTCTCAGCTTAATCCCATCCATGATCCATAACATTGGTAGTGGCAAACTCAGTTTTGCGACCTCAGATATGGACACACGTCAAATTACAGCCAAAATCCCTACTCAAGTGGTAATCCCTAAAAACACTGCTATTCAAACTACCAGTCCTCCTACCAGTGTAGATTCTGTTGGCAAAATCCCCAGCCCAGATTCCAGTACCAGAATCCACAGTGCGTTAACAGAGGGCAGCAGTTGCAGCCCAATTCTCGCCAAGAGTCCTCATCATGTAACCGTTCGTATAGCTAGTAAAGTTGACCAGTGCTCTAGTCCAGTTCTACCGCATAAGAGTGCAAGCCATGTGACAGTTCCAAAGCAATCTAGTTCATTAAACATCCCCAAGAGCGATAGTCCTGCCTCAGTACCGAAGACAATAAAAACTGTACCAAAGTGTTCAAGTCCGGTTATAGTTCCCAGGCTTTCTAGTCCTGTTCCATATTGTGCCAGCCCTGTGACAGTTCCAACAATATCTAGTCCCCTAACCAAACCAAAGTTTTCTAGTTCAGGAACAAACTCAAAGTGTTGTAGCCCTGTAACAGTTCCTAGGATTTCTAGTCCAGTGACAGTTCCTAGGATTTCTAGTCCAGTGACAGTTCTTAGGATGTCAAGTCCAGTGCCAGTTCCTAAGAGTGATAGCACAGTTGTCAAAAGCTCCCATTCAGCAACTGTCATCAGAAGACCTTTTGCAGTACCAGAATTTAGCAGTCCCGGATCCTCACCAATTTCACTCTCCACTCCACCAACTAAAAAGTTATCTTCCCCTCTGAGAGAAACCCATACTGATGAGATCCTGGGTTTGACCTGGCCATGCCCGGAGCCTTTATTGGATGACGCTTTGGATAAACTCTTAGCTGTTAGCCTGACTCAACCAGAGGTAGCGGGAGAGCATGCTAGGGAGAACGAGCCACCTGCATTCCCCCTCTCTGATGATGGAGCGTATTTTATGCCAGGATATGAAGATAGACCTTGGGAGGAAGAGGAAGGATTCTGCCCAAGTCTCAGCCGAGAGGGAACACTGACGCCCATGACTGAGTCTAGCTGGATGGATGAATGTATGACCCCCTCCAGTTGTCCAGGGACCCCTGATGCCGTACTGGACCTTCCAACACAGCAGCTCTCTGCCGTGGAGCGACTATCTGCCTCTGGACAAGTAGGAGGCTTGCCTGTCCTCTCCCAAAATAAGATGTCTTCAGGGCCCATCTGGCCCTTCCATTTTTAGATCATAAGGCCCAAAGTCATGCTGCAGTGCATTTGTATAACGGATCAGTGTAACCTAGACGCATGGAAGTTGATCATCACCAATGTTGGCACTGGTGTAGCTTTATCAAATGATGGCTTACTCAAGCCTTAACAATGATCTATTAGCTGAAGCAAACTTATTTTGGGAGAGCAGCTCCTGGCAACAACCTGGAGCATTTTCATGAGCATTTCTTAAGTCTGTGCGCTTGTGGTGCATGACAGTATTTTTTCTGCATTGCCAAGTAACTACACAGTAACTACACATTGACTAGTTTCGGGAAAGGTGTTTGCTAGTAGGGAGGATGTTTCTAGCTTTGCTGAAGGTTTGTGCACGCCTCTACTTGCGACATCGTGGCCTGGCTTGTCTTTACGCAATATATTGCACATCACCGCTGCTTGTGTGGAAAAAAATGCAACAATCCTCCACAAATGACTGTCCTCGGTGCAGAAGGTGTTCCTTGGTGATTTGAACCAGCACACATTCATAGACTAAATATGCACATGTAACTTTCAAAACAGTTTTGACAGGAGGTTATAGCATGTCTGCACTGGATGGAATGGAATCTATGCCTTCTTGATTTGGTTTGGCATGAGCAGCTGTTAGATATGTACCCTTAGGCCTGTGAATCAATCAGACACTTTAGTGCATCAGTATACATGCAAACATAGTGTAGAGATTTAATGTAATGTAGTGAACAGCCGTTATTAGGATAAAGGGGCGCTTCAGAAACGGGCAAAATAATTTGCCATAGACCTGCAGGAGTCCGTGCTTAACTAAAGGAACTTGTGCTATGTCCGTCTTGCTTGCGCTTGTAACCCACCGTAAGCGTTGAGGTGAGTGCGCACCACCTTTTTTATAATCCATTCTCCAGCTCAAGTCGGTTATTCGCCGGACCAAAGAGACCTCCAACGTGCACCCAATGTACCGACGCAAAATGGGTCCCGTCATTGTGAACAAGAGCAACTCTCAGGACCGCCTCATTGAAGAGCTTCAGGGAAAACTTGGAATTGGCAGAGTAGAACGGCGGCGTAAGCAGCAGCCAGATGATTGGCTAACAGAGGGGGTCATCGTCATGTCCAACCCCCAGCGAATAAGAGAACAGGGGGTTGCTCCTTCTGTGGATAAGGTAGAGATTGAGCATGCATTATGGGGCCACGTAAAACCCTAGTGATGGAAACTCATATCTGCTCGTGTGAGTTTAGCGTATGTTTGTTTTGGTGGCCATGACTCTATTTTGGACTAGTAGTTTGTGTTGAAGTAGTATCCTACTTCTAAGACAATGTATTCTACTTCTAAGACAATTTATTCTACTTCCACGTCTCTGCTCCATTCTGACTATGCTGTGTCTACCCTTTCTTCAGCATGCTGTCCTTTCTCCGCTGCTGTGTGCCTTTCTCTTGTCTAGATCATCATCCCTCCCGAATCACCCGTCCCACAACGAAAAGTCCTGCCCCCTCCGCTGTCCCCTCCGCCACCCAAAAAGCTTCCTCCGGTCGCGCAGACCCTTCCCCCGCTTCCTCCCACCCCTCCTCCTCCCCCTAAGGAGCCCTCTCCTCCCCCTAAGGAGCCGACGCCTCCCCCCGTCCAGCCTCCGGCGTCACCGGCAGCCCCCCCCGAGCTGGTCACACCGCCACCACCTCCAAAGGTCTTGGTGTCAGTGGGCTGCCAGACCGAGCACGACCCTGCCTTCCCCCCAATGCAGGCACGCCACCTCCTCCCATCTCTCCTCTCCTCTCCTTTCCTGTCGCTCCTCTTCATACCTTAGTTTTTTGTTTGGAGGGAGGGAGGGAAGGAAGGTAGGTAGTTTTGTTGGTTTAGTCTTGTTGGGGGACAGGATGGTCGAGTGGTCTGGGTGTTGGGCTCCCAGTAAGAAGGTCATGGGTTCGAACCCCGGTGTTGACCTACCTGTAAGCATCCTTAAGCAAGATGCCTAACCCCCTACCCCCCTAACTGCTCTCGGTAGTTGGTCGCACCATCGGTGTATGAATGTATTGGTGAATGTGAGGCAAAATATACTGAAAAGCGCTATATAAAAGCAGTCTATTTACCATTTGTTGACGTGCTCCGTTTTGTGCTCCAGGAGGGGGAGCATAGCAGTCTGTATGAGAGCCCTGGCATTCAGACAGGAGGCTAAGCCAAGTTTCCCTCCTAGGCTGTGTGTGTTCCTGAGCCCACATGGCCACTGGTGCCGGAGTCTCTGGTCAGATCAGGGCTGACGTGGAGAATTTGAGGGCTTGCCGCCGGTTATGCCCGTGATGTATTGCCTCCTGTATTTAAGCCACACTTAACTGTCCTGCCATGTGCCGGAATGAGAGGCTTGCAGCACAACAGCAACCTAATCTGGCACATGACAGCATGTAGTTACTGCCAGTTATAGCATCTCTCACAGGATTTCTGTCAACAGGTTGCGCATGTTAATGGATTGAGGCACTACAGTACGATGATGAATGCCTTTTATATTATTACAAACTGTGTCTTTGTGTCATCGTACTCACGCACTGGCAGAGGATGATATTGTTGCGTAGGATTTTGTGCGTGTCCAATGGTCCATTTTATATGACCTATTTGGGTCCAGTAATAATTTAACACATCTTGTCAGGTGATTTAAGGTTTTAATTTCATGCGCCTGTGGGATTATACGTGGTTATACTATAGGGGAGAGAGGGTGAGAGACTATAGGATCCACAGTTGCTATTTTCTCTCTCTGTGGAATGTGAGGGGGTCAAGGAGCTCCAGTATCTACACTATTAGAAGGGCTGTGCCCATTTACACAGTACCTTGCATTATCCAGAATCATTCACTAAAACACATGGGGAAGTGATAGAGAGTAGATGTCAGAGAGGAATAAAAATTAGTTCTGGGATTTGATTAGATGTTTTAATAATGGTTAAATCTAATACATATTTTCTGGACTGCCATTGACAGTCTTTCAGTGGCTCAGCTATTCGGTCTCAATGTAGATGGCCAGAGGCAGAGCTGGTAGTGTCAGTCTTTAATAGACTATGTTTGGATAATACTGGAGAAGACATCCCTCTACAATATGAGATTCTACGTCCTCCACCAATAGATGTGATCTGTTGGTGGACCGCATTTTTCAAAACGTTACTTGGTCAATATGCAAAGGTTTCATTTTGTTGATGTGTGGCCGTTTGTGATGCGTCTTGAGCCAGGAATAAGGACTAATCAAAAAAACGTTCTTTCACCCCTGTCAGATCCAGTCACAGGGAAAGATCTCTCCCACTGGCCCTTCAAAACCAGCCAACAAACTGGACAACATGCTAGGGAGCTTGCAGTCCGACCTCAACAAACTTGGAGTGCAGACTGTGGCCAAGGGGGTGTGTGGAGCCTGCAAGAAGCCTATCGTTGGACAGGTCGGTGCTCGTTGTCGCTCACCTAGAGATTCATGTGCTTGTGTTTTTTTTTTTGTTTTTTTTCTAGCAGAAACAAAAATATCAGTAGAGGATATTATCAACAAGGCTTTTTGTGACTTTATTGTAAAAAAATTAAGATAATTCTTTGGTGAATTGGCTTCATATTATATCCTACAGCAATTGAATAGCATATGCTGTGTCGGCTTGTTTTGCATATTTTATGCAGTTCTGATTGCTTTGGGTCAATGAAGCCATACAATCTGTGAATAATTTGCATTTAGTTTGATTGGCAATCAAACAAAATCTTACATGCCAAGCATACTTGCCATTCTTGTTTGCATCTTATTTACTCTTCTTATTGGTTTTAGTGAATTATAATTATATAAATTGTTATTGGTTTTAGTGAATTATAAATTGTCAGTCAGTATCTAACAGATGTTAAATTGAGCCCTCTTTTTCTGTTTATGATACAGTAGTTGAGGCATACATTCTTGGTCAGGTGGCATACATTCTTCAGTTAGATAAATGGGCTACTGTTGGTGCTTAAAATAAATGAAATAAATGAATAAAAACTACTGAAATTAGAAAATGAAGTAGGCTACTGCACTAGCGTCACACCGGAATTACAGATACAGACTTTGTGAGTGACAATGCAAAACGGACAATGAAAAATCTACTTGAATACGTGCTGTCAAGCTTATGTATCAGACGTTCAGCACGGAGTTGATTATGTGATTTAGTGCTAATGGATGGGAGAGGCTGAGACTACATTCTTGGTAACAATGATCGTAATCTTACCATTGTCCAAGCACACAGTATAATCTACCATTTGACTCTTAGCTATATCTATCTGTATGTATTATGTATTGAGACTGGTCCATTACTTGTTTGGATCATTACCCCCGTGTCTCCTCTAGGTGGTAACTGCCATGGGCAGGACGTGGCACCCTGAGCACTTCGTGTGCACACACTGCCAGGAGGAGATTGGCTCTAGAAACTTCTTTGAGCGGGACGGACAGCCTTACTGTGAGAAAGACTATCACAGCTTGTTCTCACCGCGATGCCACTACTGCAATGGGCCCATACTGGATGTAAGAAGTTCCCTAAACAGAAAACTACACTGTCTTGCACATATTTGCAGATCTTGTTGACCAGAAACATAATGTGTTTACTACAAATCTGGGCGTAACTAATAAGTTATAATGGTAATAAGTAATGCATGTACACACATGCCCATTTATTTATTCATAAACCTAATGGATGGAAAAATCACTACATGTCAGGAGTTCTTTCTTTCTCAGACAAGTTGACATCTGAAGTACAACATAGCAAGCTATATCCTGGGGCAATAGAAATTAGCTGGCTTTTAGCTCTCATGCACAATGTGCACTTCTCTCGCTCTCTCTCGTCAGTGTTCAGTCATACCATCTTAGTAGTTAGCATTCTGTTGCTGAGCTAATTTTGTTTATACACACACACACACCCACATCCA
The DNA here is from genome assembly GCA_025399935.1 of Amblyopsis rosae. Taxonomy (NCBI): domain Eukaryota; kingdom Metazoa; phylum Chordata; class Actinopteri; order Percopsiformes; family Amblyopsidae; genus Amblyopsis; species Amblyopsis rosae. The sequence goes on along the minus strand of JAODTR010086957.1, from coordinate 16,637 downwards.
CACAGTCAGACGCAGTAGCATGGATGTAGTCTGTGGACTTTAGCCTGCAGGGGAAAACGAGCATGAGTCAGAGCAGGAGTGTTCTTACTTCAATCCAATAGTGTCACACAGAACATACACTTACAGTTATACTGACACTGATGTCAACATTTAGTTTCTAAAACAAAATGAACATATATTTCCATGTAAAATTGAACAAATCTCAGTATGCCACAGTCATAAAATGCTTTATTTTCAAACTCAATCTGCTGTGTCAATTGTTAGTGAGTACATTATGTGTGTGTTTTCAGTCGATGCTGCACAGAATTTGTGTCGGGTGTGGAAAACATGAGCACATTCCTGCACCTCCCACCCTGGATGTCGTTGCGATATAGAACACGCCTGCCCTCTTCTGGCTAATGTGTCTAATGATATTATATTATGATTATCATACCAAAATGCACATTTTGGATTAGCGTTTTCTGTATGTACTCCATAAAGACTGACTTACAGATACCACAAGAGGCTGTCTGTCAAAAGTGGAATTGTTTTGTTTAATAATGTATGCACTTTTATGTTAGGTATATCTTACTTTCTGTGTGCTACTGGCATTGTTTCGTATTGCAGAAAGTTGTTACAGCTTTGGACAAGACTTGGCATCCAGAACACTTCTTCTGCGCCCAGTGTGGAAACTTTTTTGGACCAGAAGGTAGCAGGCAACCTTGCATTATCTATTGTACTGTATATTCCATTAAGCCCAAATGCTTGCATTCAAACAATGCAGTTTTTTATTGATTTATTTTTATGTAATAATGTTTAAACTGAGAAATGGCCCTGTAGCAAACGAGCATGTTAGGATTTCTGTATTTTATGCAGTCCCTTGGATTGAGAAACTCAGTTGCTGTTTAAATATAGACATACACCTAGTCGTAAATGTGAGCTGGACTTCTGTTTATAAAAAAAAAAAAAAAGATACTAGGTATAGCTAGTGTATGTCATCCCTGCCCTGTAGGTTTCCATGAGAAGGATGGGAAGGCGTTTTGCAGAAAGGACTACTTTGACATGTTCGCCCCTAAATGTGGTGGCTGCGCTCGTGCAATCCTGGAGAACTACATTTCAGCTCTCAACAGTCTCTGGCATCCTGAATGCTTTGTTTGTAGGGTGAGTTTTTGTAATGCATATGTGGTGTCTTAAAGTGACAACCTGAATCACACACACACACACACACGAACATACCTTATATATAAATTAGCCTTTTTTTTACAGGACTGTAGCATCTATTTAAAAGACTATATATAATTATTACTGATGGCCCTAATACAACAATAATTCTGCCTACTGAATTTCAGAAAGCAGTTTGAATAGTTTCCATGATCTGGTGGCTATAGAATAACCTAATCTGCATTAAAAAGCCAGCATGGGTCCACCAGAGAACATAAACTCCACTGTTAGTCATTTTCATTCCCACTCCACTGCTGTACTGTAGGTGTCGCCAAAGTGCTTTAGCTATGGCTGGCTACAGGCTATGTAGTAAAACAAAACTGCCATACACCATTAACGGTATGGTCAGCTATTGTAAGCTAATGCACTTTAAAAAAAATTCATATTCACCAAATATCTCCTTGTGTTTCGCTAGTTTACCGTATTCTGTGCGTGCTGAAAAAATAATCAACTTCTGCACAGCCTCCGCTCACAACCATTCCCTCAGCCTCGCAATGCTTTTCAGTGTGTGGGGGCGGAGCTTCTGATGGAGTTAGATTTCAGTGTGTTTTCGAGTGACTAAAATGAATGCTCGTTCGTTCCAGGAGTGCTTCACGCCATTCATCAACGGCAGTTTCTTTGAGCACGATGGCCAGCCGTACTGTGAGGCCCACTACCACGAGCGCCGCGGCTCGCTCTGCTCCGGCTGCCAGAAGCCCATCACCGGCCGTTGCATCACCGCCATGGGCAAGAAGTTCCACCCGGAGCACTTTGTGTGTGCCTTCTGCCTCAAGCAGCTGAACAAGGGCACGTTCAAAGAGCAAAACGAGAAGCCATATTGCCAGGGCTGCTTTATTAAGCTGTTTAGCTAGACTGTCTACATGTGCACTCTGTATGTCGAAATACAGTGTGTGGGTGTGTGAGAAAGAGGGCCTTGTGAGGTGGGAGAGGTCTCCCATACATATGGTTTGCTACTGAGGGAATTCCCTGCCTGTCCAACCCCTCTCGATTGAGATTTTACATTTTTATTGAAGGTAGAGGTTTTATGATCCAAAGAGATTTTTCAAATGCCAGACATTTATCTATGTGCAGATAATATGCTTATCTCCCAGTCTCGGCATATGCGCGTTTGTGTATGAATGCATATGAGCAGTGTGTCAGGCTTTCTCTGAGCCATGTTAACTGTTATTTGTTCCGATCCCTTCATCAACCCAGATCAAATTACTTCTGGAATGGTTTTAGGAGAGCTGTTTGTTGTCAGTTGCATGGACCACAGGGAGTTGATTTTATATTGATATAGACATTAAGTAGCTAGTCTGTTTATCTATAAGTGTATTTTTCTAGTTTAAAAAAACTGAGGTGCTGTTATTAATATTCCGAATTAGACATTTTTTTCCCCCAAATACTGTATTTACCATTTAACCTAATTTAGTCCACTAAGGTGCATTTACAAAATGAGGCACTATTTTCTACACTTCCTATGGAAATAAATCCAGATTGTTTCTCAGATTTCAGTAGTTGCAATTATTACACTTTAAAAATGTAGGTTCTTGTTTGCCTCAGAAATACCCAACATGCAGCGCACATAGCTCTGTTGGGGAAAGTTCTTCATCTGAACTTTTTGTTTTCTAATACTTAAAGCTGAGCCCTTCTATGTTTTCATACCACTGACCTAAAAGGGAAATATGTGCCCACATTTCCTCCCTGTAGCAACATAACTACTGCTGTCTATATTATATTTACAATAAAAACTATGTTTAAATATGTGATAACAAAGATGGGAATTAAATAATGTAATATGCTATACATATAATTAATCCTATGGTGCAATGTATTTTTACAAGCCAAAAATGTTTTTGTGCTCCAGTTTGAAACTGAAGATTTGATGGAAGTTTAAAGTATAGAAGTCAATTCAGTAAAAAAAAAAGTTTAAAAAGTGGTTGTTTTTAATACTACTGTATAGAACACTTTAGATGTTTTCATAGCCTTGTGGGATTTTCAGATTCAGAACATTTTAAGGTTTAAAAATATAAAATGTGCAGGGCATTTAGAGTAAAAGCATGAAAGTGTTATGTATCTGGCATTGTGTCAGTATTTTCTGCCAGTTGCTGTAACAATCAAATCATTTCTAAATGTATTTATATGTTATACTTTGTAGCATAAAATGTGTCTTGTCATGGGTTAAATCAAATCTAGTTTTTAAGCTATCAAGACTCACCCTGGCATGCAAAGAGCTGGCTCTGTGGTCAAATATAATTATTTAACCAACACAGAAGATTATAGTCCCAATGTGTCAGGAAACCTAGAAGTGACAACCTTAAAACTTTATTTTTGATCATGAGCAATTCATTTATTTCTTTGTCTGATTAGCAACAGTGAATTGATAACAGCTGGATGTTTCGTTTGCTGGTCAGGAATCGGTATCTAAATCAGACCATGATCATAATGAAATCTTATTCTTACATCATACAAGTGACAGATGGCACATCTGGGTATGTAACATTTTGTTTATTAAGTTTTCTACTGGTAACTTTCAATTGTGATCACTTTGAGTGTTCTAAAAACAGATTTTCAATTTGTTTTTACTTTAAATTTGTGCTTGTGCCAAACTTGTCAACGCAATGGCGTCTTATACACTGTGGACACTGTCCTGTGGTTGGATTTTTTTTTCTTTAACACTTGTGAGAGTATCTGCTGTTGTGCATTTTATGATTTCAAAGATTAATGCTGTAAAAGACCATATTTATATTTTGTAATGTGCTATTCCCTGTCAATCATATTTCTGGTTCAGGTATAAAAATAGGTTATGTTATGAGAACTGTATATTCCCCTGAAAGACAACAGGAATGATTTCATTTATATTACATTGCCTTATGCCTGCTTCTGCTGTGGAAAATTAAAGTATTTTCCTGTAAATATTCACATATTTTACCATTTCATTTTTCAACAAGTATGGCTTCAAAGTAATATTGGTTTATTACTGCTCCAAATAAAACAATGACTTTATTTCTGGCATGAGTTAATCAAGTATGGTGGTTTTCATATTCCTTTAGTAGCATACAAATGCCTAAAAGGAATTAATTCAAAAAACTACATTTTTAAGTCAGTATCCACGGGCAGTGCACAAGCAGGCCACTGGGTCTCTTACGGTTGAGGTGATTATCTGAATTCTGTGGTTTGTCACAGCTTTAAACTTTTGGATGAGTTGTAAGAAAAACGGTTCAGACCTACAGCGCACGTTCAGAATGTCCAAACGTTGCAGATTCTCCAAGCGTTGAAGACTTAAAAAGTCCCTCTCTTCAACATGCTGGTGGTAAAGTTTGAGGCCCCTGAGCTGAGGAAATAGTTCTGGGATCTGTCCAATGTTTACGCGTGAAAATGAAGGCCATATATCTAACAGTAGGTGGTTGAGGTTTGGAACTTGTGCTGAGATAGTCGACATGTCTTTTGATGACATACGTCCATCACACAGGGCCAGACTTGTCACTGTAGCTGGAATTGAGTTAGCATATTCGTGGAGAGGTGGGCCCCTTACAATGACCAGAGTAGAAAGCTGAAGGAGGTAATTCAACCATGATTTCAAGTGACTGACATAATGAACTTCATCCTGTGGGGAGGGCTTATAGAAAACGGCAAGTTTCCGCAGGCATGGCAGACACCGCATGAAGTCTTCTGGCAGTGAATTGTCGATATAGTCAACAAGCTCCAAACTGGTCAAACTGCCCGACTGCGCACAGATTTCTGCTAAAGACCCTAGTCCTGAATTAGCCGAACGCAATACTGAATGCCGTCGACTGAAAGACAAGGAAAGGTCCTTCAGTTTAGGTAGGCTGGTAATTACACAGTTAATTAGTTGAGCAGGGTCACAGTTATTTCCCTCCTGGTGATAAAGCAATGATGTCAGATTCGTAAATTGTGAGGCAAAGCCAGTGAAGGCATATTTGGTCCAACTGAGAAATTCCACATGGCACAGGCTGAGATGTGTCAACTGCTGAGGATGAGGCAGTAATGAACCATACAATGATAGAGTTGTTTTCCCTCTTATAACCAAACACTTTAAATGCCTGAATGCTTTTAAGGATTCCAGGCATTCCTGTGACCCATGGTCCATTACCACAGTAGTAAGAGTTGGAAGCTCCAGGGCAAGCTGCTTCCAGTGCTTCGCTTTGGGGCTTTGCACCACAACACTTGAGATTTTTCTGCGACGAAGCATTGTCCAAAATTGATCACTGTATGATCCATTTTTTAAACTCAAAAACACTGTGCTACCTTTCCAAAGAGATCCGTGGTCAACGAGTTTCTTGAAATATTTGCAGCACACACGCATATTACACTTGTCCTCTGTAGGCAAATATCCAAACACGTGGACCCATATTTCCGTGGGAAGTTGTGCCATTGCATTATAAAGAACACTTGATAATTATATATTTTTAACGCCAGACTATTCTTGATACATTTAGTTGATTAAAACAATTACATCTCGTAGTTTACATCACGTGTTCAACTGCTAGTTCTTCTTGCTGACAACATGTTTGAGAACTAAAAAATGAAAGTTTGACAACAAACGCGTAATTTTAATACATCCATGAACCAACGTCACCGGCCGTTCTTCTTCGTGTTGTGATTTCCGGCTGGCTAGACAATTCTCTGTGTAATGTTGCCTGGGTGTTAACGTAGTGGAGATCGTCGCATATTACATTCATGAGGCCTTTTCCAAGTTCCACACAACCTGACCCCAACTAAAGGCTCATATGCTATCCATGCTCATACCAAATTCCTTGTCACCACCAACGTTGGGTGCGTTTTTGCTGACATAGAAATTACTATGGGACGGCACGTCACGGAAAACAGTGCTTTCCTTGCCTCTAGGGGAATTTTTCTACGAAATTGAACGAATTCACTATTAAATTAAAAATCGCAATATAACGATTAGTTTTTGCATAAGTGCGGTGTTCCACAAAAGTTTATTTTGATTTTTTGCAGAAGTACCAGCGTTGGCCGCCATTAACAGTGAGGGCGCTACCCGTTTCTGGGGGCTTTGTGGAACAAGTAAAGCAGCTGTAACAGTCGGCAGCTAGGCTCTGATTGGTTATCTTGTGCTATAAAGGCTGGTCTAGTTTCTTTCCTTTTCCTTCTTTTACGCGACCCTATCGTGAGGTATGGTATCATAGCCACGTTTGTTAATAGTAGTGCCAAATGCATGTTTTCATCAGCAATATCAGCCCTTGATGTTTATTAAGTTGACTATTGCTGTCAACTAAAGCGGTGTTTCTCTAAATTATTGCTTCTGCCTGTGGGCAATATTTAACAACCTTGCGGCCTGCTAGCTAGCTATCATAGTACGGTAGTCTAACCACATGTGCGGCTGCTAATGTACCGTCTCGCTATATAAGCAAACCTCTAATATCTAATTATATAAACTACTTATCGTTCTGCTTAAATGTAAAATATTTTATTTGACTGTAAATGGCTTTGTTTAACATAATTGTCATATATTTGCAGAAAATACCTTGTCTTTAAACCAGCTTTAAGCGATCCTTGGAAGCACTAAAGATGCCCAGGGAAGACAGGGCCGCGTGGAAATCCGGCTATTTCCTGAAAATCATTGTATGTCTTTTCCTGTCTTGGGTACACTTGGTATTGTTTAGTATTATAACTTTATACTTATGTGGGATGCATGGTTTTGTTAATTATAACTACATGTACTGTAGAGGGCTCTAAGTAACTCTAAAAGTGCAGGAAAATCTACAATGAAGCTTGTGCAGTACTTCATTTGTCGTTCCCCCTGCAAACACCAACTTGTCTCCATACTATCCCTGCTCATCTATGCCCCCGATGAGCAGGGACGCTAGGTCTCAGACAAATCATCCACCTCAGCTTTGCAGACTCTTAATGCTACACTAAAAACTGCATTTGTTGAAACACCCATGAGGCTAAAACTTTCTTACTTTCTCCTGTCCCTCAGCAACTGCTGGATGACTATCCAAAATGCTTCATTGTCGGTGCAGACAATGTGGGTTCGAAACAGATGCAGACCATCCGCCTGTCTCTACGTGGCAAGGCTGTGGTGCTGATGGGTAAAAACACAATGATGCGCAAAGCCATCCGAGGCCACCTGGAGAACAACCCTGCCTTGGAGAAGTGAGTGTTGTGTGTGTGCCCCTCCCTATACATTTGAATGACTCTTAACTGGCAGGATAAAGTTACAGTGCCGCTTGCGTAGTACTACTGTCGTTCCCCCTGCATACAGAAAACTGTTCCCTACTACGCCTGCCCGGCTGAATCATCCAGCTGGCAGGGACGCTTGGTTTCAGACACTTCAATTTCTGTCTGGTTGAGTAGTAAATTTCCTAACTCCTCAGGCTGCTGCCCTACATTAAAGGAAATGTGGGCTTTGTCTTCACCAAGGAGGACCTGGTTGAAGTCAGGGACTTGCTGTTGGACAACAAGGTATTGACTGCTGCAATTTAACAATGCTAAGTGTACTTGATTTCAATCGCTTGAAATGGCATACACTAAATGCTGAGCAAGTTTTATTAACGGTGGTGGCTCATGGTGTTGTGTGTATCAGTGAGTAATGGCCTCTTACCTGATGTAACCCAAGGTGCCTGCTGCTGCCCGTGCTGGAGCTATTGCCCCCTGTGAAGTGACTGTGCCAGCCCAGAACACTGGTCTGGGTCCTGAGAAGACCTCTTTCTTCCAGGCTCTGGGTATCACCACAAAGATCTCCAGGGGTACCATTGAAATCCTGGTTAGTCGGCACTGCTTCACGTTTTGTATTGGACATGTGTGAACACTCTAGCAGATGCTGATTATCTCTTTTCCTTCCAGAGCGATGTTGGTCTGATCAAGACTGGCGACAAGGTGGGTGCCAGCGAGGCCACGCTGCTCAACATGCTGAACATCTCTCCGTTTTCCTATGGCCTGATCATCCAGCAGGTGTACGACAACGGCAGCGTTTACAGCCCGGAGGTACTTGACATCACGGAGGCTGCCCTGCACGCCAGGTTCCTGGAGGTAAGATTTGAGTGCCATTGAAATTAGTATTTACAATAAAACTAATGTCCACAGTCTGTATGGACACTTATAACTCACCTGCTCAGGACCAAATTACTTTACTGCATCTTTATGTAAAATAGTTGGCTGCTGTAAATGCTTAAAATACAAACCCTTAGCATACACAAATATATTCTACTCAAGATTTCCTTTAAACAATATCACAGTATATGCATCACAGCAAGTCTTTGTGCAATGTGTCTCGCAGCTCTGATAAAACAATGCTGTGCTCCTGTAAGTATATGGCTGTATATACATATGAAAGCTTGACAACTTTCCTTTAATCTCAGGGTGTGAGGAACATTGCAAGCGTCTGCCTGGAGATTAGCTATCCCACCCTAGCCTCTATCCCCCACTCAATCGTCAATGGCTACAAGAGAGTCCTGGCCGTCACCATGGAGACTGATTACGCCTTCCCTCTGGCAGAAAAGGTACAGGGAGGCTGTGTACATTAAATTACCACACTGGGTGGTATAAAAGTGATGCTTCTGCAGATCTTTAATGCTTAATATTGTGTAATCCCAATACTTTAGTGGCTATGTATTTGTATACATGCCAAAGGAAATACTTTTGTGCTTTCTCACAGTCCACATACAGTAAATGGCTCTAAAGTGCAGGACAATCTACAATGAAGCTTGTGCAGTTCTTCATTTGTCGTTCCCCCTGCAAAAAACAACTCGTCTCCTAATATCCCTGCTCATCTATCATATGGGCAGGGACGCATGGTCTCAAACAAATCTAAAGCAATCGGATATGCTGTAAATGAGGGCCACGGTTGCGTCTCGGTGAGGTGTAAATCGATGCCTTTCCCTGCAGGTTAAAGCCTTCCTGGCCGACCCAACTGCCTTCGCTGCTGTTGTGGCACCAGTCGCTGTAGCTGTGACAGCTGCAGCACCTGCAGCTGCCAAGGAAGAGGTCAAGGATGAGTCTGAGGAATCTGATGACGACATGGGCTTCGGTCTGTTCGACTAAGGTCACGACAGCGAACAGACCCAAAGAGTCAAATGAAGACCATGATTCAATAAACATCTTTCCTTCACGCTATCTTTGAGTGCTCCTTGTGCCTTTTAAGAGCTGCAATTAAAGTGTCACCATTAGAGCCTTGTGTCACTGCAATAGTAATGATGACAGACCCTAGTCAGCGCAATAGTAACTGAATGAGATGACTTGGTTACAGACAATTGTATAATTTAAAGTCTTTACGCAGTTAGTGATACAATGTTCCTTTGCCCCTGGTGGAGCCGACTAGCGTTTCTTAAGGAAACGCAGGTCTGGTCAGACTTGGTTGTCACATGCCAACTATTGATTACCTCCAGGTAAAAACTAACAGCCATTAGCAATAAAGTTAACTAGCTGGAAAAATGGCGTGACTATTAAGGCTCTGTCTCGATACTGTAAGAGACCCCAGCAGTATTTACTTTCAAGAAACAACCTGGTTAATTTATTGACTGCTGTGTAGCAGACTCGCTGGACTGCAGCCTGATAAGGTCAAGTTGGCCGGCTGCAACATGTCTTTCCTCCACGACTTGCACAACTGGCGTGTTTGCAAGACTATGCACCATGGAAAGAAACGTTACGCCACAAGAACAGTTCCTCCTACACAGCATATTGCCAGTTAAACTCAAATCTGCAAATTCACAACACCCTCCAGACTGGACATTCATTTTTATGTAAAAAATTCCAGCCTCACACTTGATACACTTCCCGCTTTCATTTCCTATATAGTGCACCTTTTTTAAAATTTGCCGTTATTTGTTAGATTGCGTATATATTTTCACGAATGTGTGCAGATTAAAGGAACAATTCCTCCAACGTGTAAATGCACTTCACAAATAAATCTGATTCTAATATTTGTACAGGATGTGACGCAACTCTAAATGCAGCGTGATCCGGAAGTGATTATTGTGTCGGAATCTTTAATCGTAAAGGGAATCAAACCAGTGAGAAGTATCCTAAATACATGAGTAATATGGCTGAGGTAACATATTTCACCTTTTATAAAGACGAACAATATAAACTTAAAATCAAGCTAGTTTAGTTTCAGAATGTTGACGTTATCTAAACAATTGACATTGTGTACCACTGCTAGCCTTACCGTAGTTACATGTATTTAAGCTAACTATTTCAGAAGTGACCGTTCTATTGAAACAAATAGTCTGTCGTCTTTTGGATTGACAACATCATACAGAAAATACGTCTGAAACCCCGACGCCACTTAATGTGTTTTACAGACCCATAGCTTGCAGGACCTCCAACAGCCAATTGTCTCCTCCAAGGTGTTCATCCAGCGAGACTACAGCTCAGGAACTGTCTGCAAGTTCCAGACTAAGTTCCCATCTGAGCTTGAGTCTAGGGTATGTTTTAATGTTAATCAGTTACTGTATACTTTGAATCGTAGACTCGTAGTACAACAATATGGTAGCTAAAAGGGCAAAGGCAAACACTATGGAAAACCAAGTAAAAATATACAGGGAATACAAATGGTCAGAGCATGATGTCTAATAACAGAGATATTGATGTGAGTCAGATACTAACAATCAGTTTAGCTAGTGGCTTCTAAATTAAGTTTGAAGCAACAAACTGTATGATTCTGTGTAGGTTTGCCATTGCTGACACAAAATCAGTCATTTAATGCCTTTGTTGTGGGTGGTGTTTTATGTGGTTGCAGCTTGACAAGCAGGTGTTTGAGGAGACCATCCACGCTCTGAACAACCTGTATGCAGAGGCAGAGAAGCTGGGGGGGAAATCTTACCTAGAGGGCTGCTTGGCTTGTCTTACTGCCTATACCATATTCCTCTGTATGGAGACACACTATGAGAAGGTAACCATTACAAACATGACAATGTTTTGAACATTAGTTGCTTCCTTTGAACTATCCACCCACCTTCATCCGTTTATCTGTAGTTGGGTTGCGCAGGGAGCAGCTCCAGCAGGGGATCCTTTGAACTAATCTAGACATTATTTGTAACTGGGCTTCTGCTTTTTCTGTGTGCAGGTTTTAAAGAAGATTACCCGGTACATTAATGACCAGAATGAAAAGACATATGCACCTAGGGGACTGCTACTGATAGACCCAATAGAAAGAGGACTCAGAGTTGTATCCTTCACTTGGTTGTTGTTGGTTAACTTCTAAGATAATATGCTAAAGCGTTCTTACGTGTTTTGTCCCTATTCAGTGGATTAATAAGGTCCACATGCTAATGCTGTCCTGAATAGTCTATCAGTGCATTGATGTATAACATTGTATTTGCATCCTTTTCTATTTGTCTTAATTTTCTGTTCTTTAGATTGAGATTTCCGTCTTTGAAGACAGAAGCGTTGGCTCTGGAAGATAAAGAGCGTCAAAGGTCAGCATTGGGCAATTGTCAGTTACTTCAGAATCCATAGTGCGCTGCCACATTACGCTCAGTGCCACTCTTGGAGTTTTCATGTTTGGGATTACATTAGTCATTGAGCAAAATATAGCAGACATCATTTACTTAAATGTAACTGAACCATTAAAATGACACTAACATTAGACACTGTTCTTACTCGTTGTACTGATAATTCTAATTAAGTCGGCTTTATATAGATTAAATATGCAATGGCAATTCAAGTTGCTTTTGCAAATAAGATAAAGCAAAGAACAAAGACAATTGATTAAGATGAGAAATAAAAATACAATTCATTAGAGTAAAACATTTAAAGAAAAAAGTATTACCAAGTGATTCACTCAGCTAGATAAAGACCTTCTAGAGGCCCCTCTGAGGTCATCCATGAGTTGGTTCCAGCGATGTGCAGCTAACTACTAAAATCATCTACATTTACTCTCTCTCTCTCTCTCTCTCTCTCTCTCTCTTCCTCTTCAATGGTCTCCTGGATGGATGTACATAATTTCCTCCTTATTTATAGTTCCTCTGCAGTCTTCTGACTCCCAATGTTGTTAAAGGTGTTTTGTTAATGTCTTTTTGTACAAGTGACTATGCATAAAATGACTAGTAATTTGCCTAGCCTATCCATAGGATGACCAAATATATAGTTTGTTGAATTGTCAAGGTTACCAATAGGTGCAGTCTGAATGGTTTGTCACATAATGTGCACATCAATAAAATAAATCCTAGGATCAGATTTGTACTCTACTGCTTTCTAACTGCTTGGCACGGTTGTCAGAAATAGTTACGTCTTGATTGCAAGATTTGTATAAATATCAATTTAACAGCTCTGCTTTTTCCTGGTTGCCGTAAGCATAGCCACCGCCATATGTGCACGTTTCTTTGATTTTAAACTATTATTAGTGTTGGTGTGTTTTATACTACTTTGGATTTTTTTTTTTTTATTATTCTTCATCCCAGATTCTCTTTTATATCAAAGTGTTTCTCGTGTGTGCGCATGCGCGCACGTGTATGAATGAAATGTACTTGCATGTTATGTAAAACCAACAAAAGCTCCACTGGCTATATTTTCTAGTATGAGTTTCAGTGTGGAGAGCGCATTATGGGGTATTTAATGATAATTAGCTCTGCTGTAAATCTTTCCAGACAAGAAATTCCCTGCTTAGCTAGGCTTATTCAAAATGTATCAAATACCATGTTGAAAATATTACATTTGTTTTTGACTTCAAAACCTATTGCGTATTTTGAAAAGCTCTCTTTTGATCACTTAACACCCGAAACCTTAAGCACATCAAATTCCATCTTTACGTTCTTGTTTAGGTGGGCTATAGCCACTTCAACTTTTCTTACAATTACTGTCCTGTATAAATAAATGTTGTGCTTTTCCTGTAAATCTGTATTTATCAAAGATGTAACTTTATTGCTAAATATAGAAAATAAATACAAAGGTCATATCGGTACTCTTGTTTCTTATGTCTGTAATAAACATCTGTATAGTCAGATACAACAATAATGCATTTTATTTGGGAAGCCTTTCTAAACACTTGAGGACATATTACATTGCAAATACATAGATATAAAACAGTTGGCTAAAATATGCATACTATAGTAATAAACATTTGATCTGGGGAAAACTTAAAATAAGTCAGGTGGCTGAAATATGTAAAATATAGTAAAAAAAACAAAAAAACATTTGATCTGAGAAATATAAACAGTCAAGTGAGGGTGAAACAAGGGGTCAAATGTCAGAGGCAACTTTGAAGAGGTGGGCTTTGAGGAGCTTAGCAAACAAGGTGACTGTGATGGCATGTCGAATGTGCAGTGGAAGTGTGTTCCAGAGTCTGGGGGCAGAGCCGCTGAAGGCCCGAGCCGCCATGGAGGAGAGGAGGAATGGGGGGGGTGATGACAAGTCCTGTAGAGGAGGAGCATATGGCAGGAGAAGGTCAGAGAGGTAGGAGGGAGCCAGATTGTGGGAGGGCCTTGTATGTAAGGAGGAGAATCTTGACGTTTATACAGAACTTTACAGGGAGCCAATGTAGCTGAATCAGAATAAGAGTGATGTGATCTGTTGACCTTGTGTTTGTGAGGATTCTGGCAGCAGAGTTCTGTAATTAGAGTCTATTGATGAGTTTGGTTGGGATGCCAGAGAGAAGAGAGTTGCAGTAATCAAGACGTGAAGTAACACAGGCGTAATTGAGGGCTTCGGTGCTCGAGTATGAGAGTGAAGGATGGAGTCTAGATATTTTGAGAGGTGGAAGAAGGATACCCGGGTGATTGTTTTGACGTGTGAATCAAATGAAAGGGAGTTATCAAAGGTGACACCAAGACTTTTTGCAGTTGACAGTGGGATGGGAAGACGGGCAATGTTCAGGCTGGAGTTGTCTTGTGTGGGGAGAGTGGATTTGGAGCCAATGAGCAAGACCTGTTGTTGAGTTTGAGGGCGTTTAGAGTCATCCAGCTCTTGATGTCGTGAAGGCAGTTGGTGAGGGAGATGGGGGGGGGGGGGGGTTTGGTTGAGCTGTAGAGCTTGGTGTCGTCTGCGTAGCTGTGAAAGTAAATATTGTGGTGTCGCATGATCGTGCCCAAGGGTATAGGAGGTATATAGTAAATAGAAGAGGACCCCGCACAGAGTGGACACACAGTGAGGCAGCCTCATAAGTTGATCTGTGGGATTACTGTTGGACAAATTGTTGGCGGTCTGAGAGATAGGAGGCAAACCAGGAAAGAGAAACTCCTGCAATACCAGCCAGACGTTCCAGGAGGAGTGGGTGGGAGATGGTGTCGAAGGCTGCAGTCAGGTGGAGAAGGATAAGGATGGACAGGAGGCCGGAGTCAGCTGCACAGAGTTGATCATTGGTGATTTTTATTAGAGATGTTTCAGTGCTGTGTTTGACCAGACAGAAATGGTCCGACTAGTTTATTGGAATTTAGATGATTGAGAAGTTGAGAGGCCACCACCCTCAAGTATTTTTGGAGAGGAAAGGAATGCTGGAGATGGGGCAGAAGTTAATCAGCTCATTGGGGTCATTTGTTTTGTGTGGGTGTCACAGCTGCAATTTTTATTGTGGGGGTACGAAGCCGGTGGCGAGAGGAGTTAATTGTGTCAGTGAGCAGGCGAGAGATGGAGGAGGGAAGGCATGTTTTGATGAGGCTAGTGGGCATGGGATCAAGTTGGCAGGTAGGGGATTTTGATTTCATGATGATTTCAGTAATGGACTTTTCAGTGGCCAAGTCAGAGAGGCAGGAGGTAGAGGTTGAGCCCAATGATGAGTTTATCCAGGACAGGTTCTCAGCAGGGGTGGAGGGAGATTGTAGATGGATGTTTAGAATTTTTTCAGTAAAAAAGTCCAGAAATGAATTGCACAATTCAGGTGTGGGGTCAGGGTGAGAGTTATCAGGAGGATCGAGTAGGTGATTTACAGCTGAAGATGTGTAGAAAAACATCCAGTAAAATCTGACAGCATAAACCTACATCTAGGATTTTTTTCAAAACTAGTAAAACCGTGACAGTTCAGTGCATGACACATGTACAGAAAACATACTGAGAAAAAAAAAATGAACCTAATTTGTTTTGCATACTGTCAGAACTACAGTACGGCAATTATTTTCGTATTATTTCCATATGGCAGCGCTGTTGTGCCATAGTGTTGTATGTCTTGCTGCATGCTATCCAATGTTACCTCATTTGGACGCATGCGTAGTATAACCATTGACAGTACATTGGTGCATTAAACGGTAGTTACATTATTTGGTTTCAGTCCTTTTAGTCAGAAGACCCAAATAACGTGAAGCTATAACACCTACCTTCGTCAGATCATGACTGTGTGATAACATACATCCAGCTAGCAAGCGCTTGGAACTGGATTACCCTCGAACCAGTTCACCGGACTGATGGTACGTGGTACGGGTACCAGAGTCTAGAGACCATAACACGGAACTCTCATAGTAAGAGTAGTCTACTTACATTCTGAAATCAGCAAGCTGTTGTTGTTAATAATAATAATGATTTTGCCGAATAGAAAGCACACGCTTTTCTGCTTTATAATATATACTTACTAAAGTTGTGGGGGGTTTTTGTATGTAAAGTTTTAACTATGTTTAGCATAGCCCACATGGACAACATATTCCGATGTGGACTGTTTAGCTTAGGCGCATTACAAGCATTTAGTTGCGCTTAACTTAAAACTAGCGCAACATTAGCCTAGCTAGTTTGGTACTAGAGTACAGGTAGCAAATGTTCGTAATCGTATCTTGCCTACAGAACCAACACCAGTGTGGTTGAAACGAACTGTTTTCTAACATCACCTGGTCATTTATATGTTGACATTGTTGATTAACTTGCACAATTAGCAAGAAATATTATAATGCCAACAGGACAGAGACCCATCTTCATTTCACTTTGTATAGTAGCCTACCATGGCATTCCCCTGCGTTGATGGCGTCTACCTTCCAAAACGAGAGAATGAGTTTGTGCATATTGTCTTGGATGAACTGGATGCATACACACAGAGAGAAAACCGAAAAAGGTAGGCTAAACATAATGCCTACAAGAAATATAACCACAATAATTACAGTGGGCCTGATTCGTATAGCAAATATACAGTCAGAGATAAAACGTATGGAGTGTTCATTCACTTATTATTGACCCAGTCATTGTCACAACAGAGCTGTGGTACAGATTTATGGGACAATTTTTTATCTTCATCTAATACTAACCATTTTTCCACCGTTCCTCTATTTGTGGGTCGCGTCGACGCCTTCCAGCGTTCTGCTTTTCCCTCCACTGTCTAGCCGACTTCGTTACCTGATCCACAGGACGACAGAGTCCCTGTCGGAGTTGGCCACCTTCTCAGTTGGGGAAGGTTGGGGCCGTAGCGTGGTGGTCTGCTATTCTGAGCTGAGGTACAGTACTAAACCTAACAACCCTGGGTCAAATTAATGGTAAATGCAGGGTTCCCCAACCCTGGTCCTCAGGGACCAGTGCCCTGCATGTTTTAGATGTTGCCTTGCTCCAACACAGCTGATTCAAAT
>JAODTR010086946.1:0-14290 GCA_025399935.1 Amblyopsis rosae | reverse complement strand
CAGACACTGGGCAGGTGACTAAATGGACCAGCTCCCCCCAGCTAAACCCCCAGGCACTGCAGGCCAGGGCACACACCTTAGCTATAGCTAGCTATCGTGGCAAGCATTATTGGCTATTTACTACAAGCTTTATCTGCAAACAGAAAACTCATGTGGCGTCCTCCTGCAGCCTGCTCCCCTCCCACACACACACACACACACGCATTGACTGCTTAACAGGCGAGAGAGAATCTCCGGCTGGCACTGTTAAACTATGATTATGACATTTTTTTTTAGAGAGGTAGCTTTAGGGTGGTTTCGTCAATGCAGTGTGGCATAGTTTTAATAAACAAAACAGTTTGAGTAATTTTGTCATGAAAAAAATAAAATCTATATCGTTATTGTCCATCATACTGAAAATAATCAGGATTAGATTTTTAGTCCAAATCGCCCAGCCCTAACTTCATGTTAGAAGTTTTTTGTCTGGGCACTACACGGCTGCAGAAAATCTGCCAAAGCACATTGGACACAAAGAATTATAATACCTATATTACATGTCACCAGTAGCAAACCATGACCCTAAATGCTGGGCCTTCACTGTCACCACAACAACACAAAAGTTGCGTATATATGTGTATATGTAACAAGGTACAGAACCCAGAGTTTGTATAAACCCTCTAAAGGAGAGATTCGCGACGGCGCAAATTTTGCATAGGTTGAAATTTTTTATCACATCTACAGAACAATACATGTTAGAAACTCATGTTCCCTCCCTCCCTTCCGCATAATCCAGACATTCTGCTTAAGAGTTCAACATATGGCTTGTGGTATTGGCCTAGCAAGGCCTGTAACAACAGGGCCGTAAATTTTTACATTAAATATGCCTTGCAAAATGGACTCTCATATGGTTCTAAAAACAGCATAGTTTATATTTCGTATCATAGCTTCAAAAAGGTATGTTAAAAACTCATGTCCCAATAACTAACATGCAACCTACAAGTATGACATGGGAGATTACGTCTGCAGGCAGGCTAATATGAAATGTGCAGTCAATGCAGACAGAATATAATAATTTAATTCCTTGTGGACAAAATACAGTATTTTACTCAATTTGATTGTCTGGACCTTTGCCAATATAACAAGAGTGTTTTTGACAGTTATTGAATGGTGGATTGTTATCAGTGGATAGATGAGTCAGGTAAGTAGGCCTACCTCAAATTCGAAGTACCGGTACTTTGGTCTGACAAATAGTTGTCTCCACAAGCCCGCAAACAGTCCTGACTGCTGTGTTGGATCTTTTAGCTGGTTGGTTAAGTGAGTTTTGTTTACTGTTGTCTCATGTCCGTGCTAATCCCTTCCCCTCTTTCACCGAACAAAGCTTCATCTATTCGCTATGGTTTACAACTGAAGCTTCAAAGCAAAAAAAAAAAAAAAAACTAATCGGGACAGCTCTATTGTGTACCCTTGTAATGTACCCTGGAAACAATTCTTAGCATTTAGGTTTGATTATTATGTTATACATTGTAAACAACAAAACGCCCAACTGTTTCACCACGTTCAACCGACAATATCAGTGGAGGACATTTCACCAACATGTCGATTGAATGCATTTCTTTGTGATTCACATGTTTATGTTAGTGGGTGTATGCACAGTCACCTTGAGGCATTTCTGATTGGTAAACAATGGCTGGTACAGGAAGAGCACGTCTCTACTTATAGGTTAGAAGGCCTCACACGATGGCATTAAGCTCAACCATTGATGCTACAGTTTAAACCCTGGGTCAGACGGGCTGCATAACTTCTAATAATCGCATGCCTTTGCAATGTGCTAATCACATTGTTTAAAATTGTAATTTAGATTTGGAAACAATCAATCAATTAGCTTTAATGTAAAGCCATTTAGCATAATGTGGTGCTGATCATGTTTCCCTCCAGTATGTTTTCAGCATACAATGCATTACGCTCCGTTTCTATTGCCTGTATCCACATTCACTTTTTTTCCTCAAAGCAAGATTTAATAGCAAAATAAGTAAAGCTATGAGAGATGTTTACTATAAGGGTTGGGTACCAAACTCTATTTTTAAGAGTACCGACCGAATTACGTCGGTACTACAGAGTACCGATTGAAATAAAATCAATCGGTACCAGATTTCCGTACCTTGGAGAACAAAGAGAAACGCGAGCAAGATTACATCATCCCTGCACAACCTGCAGCTCGTTAAATGTTCAACAACAATCACGGCTATGAGGAGCCAAAAGGAATCACAGGTATATTTTTTTTCTGTACTTTACTCACACTTGTCATGGAGGGTTACATTTATCCACGGCTGGTTGCAGAAGTTTCGATAGAATTATTTCTATATTCTATTTATAGATTGCACAATTTTCCCTGTGCCTTTGAGGCTAAAGGAGTTTTCAGTATCTAGTCTTCATGCTCAATGGATAAATAGCTTTTTATTTTTGCGCATTACACATCTTTATCATTCTGGAAGTGAAGCGTAATATGCGCGATCCCATCACCATCGCTTCCAGATCTTGGCAAAACATTGTCGGGTGTTCGTGTAAAACATTCCGTAGTTGCAGTTGAGACTGGAGTAGTGAGATAAACAGACTGCTGTAGAAGCGGACACATCAAACTCTTGTGGTGGTATGAGCTAACCTGACATGCCAGAGGAATGGCAAAATTAACTGAAGCTCGCGAGATCAGCATGGTTTTGCGAGGCTATGATAGAGCAGGAATTAGGTCACGTGTCAGATGAAACTAGGCCTACTGTATATAGCGGCAATACTTACAACATCCTCCTTTCGGTTTTAACCCTGTAGGCTACTACTACAATTAATGTCACTATGAAAGTGTGCCATGCTAATGTATTTCTGCTTCAGAGAACATAGATCATACACAGGGTAGACCACTAGCAGGGTAGGGAGCGATCGAGAAACCTGAGGGACGCACAGTTCAATAACGCTTACATTAGGCTGTAGACTAAAGCATAACTCATAAAACACGTTGTTTGTCAGTCAGAGTCAGTCAGGCCATTTTTTTCCCTAAACAACATAAAATTATTTAAAATGTATATTATTACAGAAAGTAAAGTACTGAAAAAGGTACCGTATAGGCACCGGTAACGAATTTGAGGTACCGGACGGGCACCGGTATCGATTCAAATGTGAACGGTACCCAACTATATCAAAGTATTTGCCAAAGAAATCGCAATATTATATTCATTTTATGCACATTCTACACCAGAGCTGAGTTCTTCAATCCATTTCGCAAGATGTAATGTGTAACACTCACATGAACTTGTGGTGACAATGTCATCTCCTCACTTCCACTGTACGTAACATGGGTAGTGGCCATTGAAAGCTCTGCTAGGCTCCTCCTCTGAAGTGGGCCCTCGGGTAAAGAGGAAATTGCTGTTGTTCCATAACCTGGCAAGAGATTACCAGGGAAGTCGAAGAGGTGTCGTCTGTTGACAGGCCACTTGCCTTTCAGGACCGCATCACATATATTATCCATCCTGTTGATCATCACTCGATCCTGGGAATGGAAAAAATATAAAAAACTGAAATACCTAGTTTGCTGTATTTAGTCTTAATATGTCAAATATGTGGCTATAGCAATAGCATTATTAAATAAATTATAGCCTACTGCCATCAGCTTTAATATGAAATAAAAAAAAACTTAAATGTCTAATGTAATTTATATAAGTAAAGAAAGAAACGTTTCATTCAGATAATGTTTATTTTCTTATTTTACTTTCAACTAAATACATAGATCAGGTGATAGTGGGAACTCCGATAAATTGCGTAATTTATGGAAAAATAGGAGAATGCAAAAATAACTTTTCAGAATAAATTTATCCAGGTCTGATACTTTTGTTTTCCAGGATGATAACCTTCATAGATGTTTACAAATTATGATTTATAGTAGTTATTTACACGTTAATATAGTGAGGGTTATAAGACAGCAGTGCACTACACGACAGTCCAGCACAGCCTACACAGCTGTACACATGCGTGCACGGCACATGTATTCTGCAGGTGCATCTTAATAAATTTGAATATTGTAGAAAAGTTAAGTAATTTCAATAATTCAATTGACAAAGTGAAACTCATATCATGGATACATTTCACAAAGTGAAATAGTAAATGTAGAAAGCGCTTCCTTTTTCTGACAAGCTTTATGGAGAAGAGATGCTGATTTAATTTTCCAGCAGGACCTGACACCTGCCCACACTACCAAAGGTAACAATACCTGGTTCAAGGACCATGGGATTACTGTGCTTGATTGGCCAGCAAACTCGCCTGATCCCCATAGAAATTTTATGGGGTAGACAATGAGCCGCAAGACAATAAAGCTGAGAAGTTGAAGACTGCTATCGGCGCAACATGGGCTTCCATAACACCTCAGAAGTGCCACGCCGCATAGATGCAGAAATTCATGCAGAAAGAGCCACAACAGAGTACAGAGTGGTTGTAGTGGTAGACAAACCTACTTTTCAAACGGCCGATATATATATATATCTGTATTAAAAAGTTTTTTTTTATCTTGTCATATGAAAATGTTCTGAGATACTGAATTTGGAGTTTTCATGAGCTGTAAACTGTATTTATCAAGATTAAAACAAATATATGCTTTAACTATTTCACTTTGTGTGTAATTAATCCACAATATAAAAGTTTCACTTCGTCAATAGAATTATTTACATTACTTAACGTTTCCACAATATTCAGATTTATTAAGATGCACCTGTAATTCTGGTTCTTTTGCGTGTCCAACTTTTGGTATTTTGCAAGCAGTTCTTTTTGTCCAGTCTTCCCAGAAAGTAGCACACATGAACACAGACCAATTACATTTTTGAAACCGATTGTCCGTTACAGGCAATCAAATTTCGTATTTAAACAGATTATGGTTAAGTATCTCCGACTGTCATCAATTTTGGTATGCCATCATTGGTATGCAATATAAGGTAATATCCAACAATGTACACATCAATATGCATCGACTTCAGACATGACCAAGAAGACTTCACCTTCGGCCAGAAAGAAAAGGCATAGGTGCGATCATGGAAAGCTTGCAGTGCAGATGGTTCTGGAAGGTCTTCGGGACAGAAGCCATCACGGGTCTCGTCACGAGCTGATGTGCTCAGAGAGGCGATACTCTCCTCATCAAAGTTCTTCTGTTCTGACGCAGCGCTTGCTGTGGAGGTGAAGAGATGTGTTATTAATGCAGGATTCTCCAATTCTGGGGATATGCAGTCATGAGAAAACATTCATTAAAATGTTCTTAAGAGAACACACCAGAAACAGGACCAGGACCGAATGTCATGAAGGCAATACTCATTTTTATTATCCATGATTAAACACACTTTCAATGTTTTCAGTGCCACATTTGTACATTTGAGTGTTTATCAATAGAGATGCACTGGTCAACCGGCAGGTGACCAGAATCTAAGGTCTAAGTCTGTCTAAATATACCCGGTTGCCTTACCAATAGAGCTAATAGGAACGAATCGGAATCAGCCAAGAAAAATGCAATCCCTGCATCCCTATACACCACCTTACATAATGTGTGAACATGCGCCATTGTTTTCCTGCAAACATTGGACCCGCTTAGCCTCACACGACCCTCCTGTGCTTCCAAGCTTCAAAAGTTTGTCACCTGGGTGAAAACCAGCCGGCCAATAAGTGGCTGACGTTATTTCAAAGATACATCATACGCTGCCTGATTGTGATTCCCACCATTATAAACTATTTAAGCTACAATTAATTTGCTTGAGAAGGTTAGTGCATTTCTATGCAGTTTTCATAAATGCAGTGCATAATTTAAATAAAAGAACAGACAACAGCATTTAAGTGTTGTCTCCGTGAGTAAGATGTATTTGTTGTGCTCATTATGGAAGAGATTTATTTAGCACCATTAAACCTCTAATCCTCTGATCTGCAGATAAATGCATAGTTTATAGTTCATATATCTTCAGAATGGTAAATGCTAGAAACTCATAATGCAGACATTCCTCTGAAGAGATCGACATATGATTTGTTTTATTCCACCTAACAGCAAAAAAAAAAAAAAAAAAAAAAAAGTAGAAATCTATCAGCCATCATGCTGGGATCAATGTTGTACATATGTTGTAGTCTATCAGCTAAAATGTGAGGCTGGATACAATTAAAAGCAGAAGAAGGTCAATGAAAACAAGACGTACAAAGGACAGTGCCTTCTCATGGTAAGATAAAACCATGTTCAGTAAAGAGCAGATTGCATCACCAATGCCTCTCCCTGATCTGAATGCAAACGGCAGGGGTTGATCAAGTTTATCCTGGACGAGAGGGCTGGCCCCAAATATTCGATTATTCGGGAATTCGTTTGTCGAGTATGTATTCGATTTAAGTATTGGGATTTGAGTATTCTTTTTCACATTATGCATGCATGCTTTCCCATTAATTCCGTCTGTCTCCATATAAACCCACATGTTGAAATGTAATTGCCTGCCCTACACTGTCATCAACACAATTGGCTCTGTTTGTAAGAATAGAGTGGGGCTATTCATTCAACACACTTATATTGGCTAATACAGGAGATATATGCAATTTGACAGCTCTGACTTGCTCAGTTGACATGTCAATCAGCTAGGAATCGAAGATTACTTCTGTTACACTTGATTATAAATTAGTGTTTTTAATGTTTTTTTTCCAGTTTTTTTTTGTATTCGAATACTCGTTCGAAAATACCATCAAGAATTCGAAACTTGTAAAATGGTATTCGGGACAGCCCTACTGGATGCTATTTAGGAATTCATTCTTCACCATCTTCTTCAAGGATTTCATGAACAGGGAGGTAAGTGCTACTGGTCTAAAGTCCTTAAGTGTCTGTAGCACTTTAAGTTTTGGCACAGGAAAAATAACTGAATAATTTCAAAGACAGGGAACCTTGTGAAGGTACAGTGACATTTTGAAAATAACGGAGAATATGTCAACCAGCTGATTCGCAGATTTTCAGGATCTGACCACTAATACCATCAGGGCCAGGGTTTTTCCTCTCCAGCCTGAAAAAGTGTATTTACCATGTTCTTATCTACATAAACGGACAGTTTGTTTGTCTAGTACATCAAACCGATCTTAAAAAGAATTCAGATCATTTGCAAGGACCAAGTCCGAACAAATAGAAATACTAAAATTCAACCCTATCACTGACCATTCCTTCCAGTGAATTACCAGAACTCAGCATCTTCTCCACTGTGTCCTTACGCCGCGTTTCAAAATATTATGCAAATTAGAATTTAAGTGTCAAACATTCAATGTTTAGTTTTTCAATAAACCTCATGGAAGGTATTATGTTTCAGCAACTCTTTGGATCACTGAAATCAATCGCAGACGCCTGTGATAATTAGTTTGCCAGATGAGCCCATTTAAAGGAAAATTATTTAAGAGTGTCCAGGCGAAAGGATTCACCGAAGCATTCAATCTCCAAGTCGGACTGCAGATCTTTTTGTTTCTGTACTCCGGTAGAAATCTGACCCCGCTTCCTTGGCTTTTGTGCGCAGTTTAGATTATTCCTGGGAGGATTCCCAGATGTGATTTCCACGGGAAGGTCTGCTATTGGATCCAAGGAACCCACTCCAGAATTTCGGAGTAAAAGAAGAAACTCACGCCAATACTGGACAGGCTGCCGGTTTCCACACAGGCCACTCAAAAAGTTGCAAAGGAATATTAAAAGAATAAACCACCCCAAACTGTGATAAGTCTCCCATGGTTAGCTCAAACAGTAGAAAGACAGTTTGTAACAAAACAGAACCAGTAAAAACATTTAGCAACTAGCAATTAGTAGCAACATATACGAGAGCTCAACAGGCTGCACTTGCAGCGGGTTTGGAGTGTGTGCGTGAGGACCTTGGACGTTGGTTAGGGCTGTCGCGGTGAAGAAAATTTACTTGCGGTGATTAAGGGTGGCCCAATACGCTGTCTGCTGTATTATTGCCATTTCTTAGTTTTTGTTTTGAATGGTCAAGTTCGTTAGGCAGAGCTTCCGAAAGAGTGTGATTCTGGGTCATTTATAGACAACGTGATCTCAGTCCGCGGTGAGACAATTGTGCAACATCATATGCTTTCTACCAGTTTAGTAGGCCTACTGGTAATCACGTGTAACTTTGTCTGGCAGATGTTTGGCCAAAATATCAGATGGAATAAAATATTTTTTTGCATGAGAATATAACTAATATTAATGTCAGTTAGTCGACTTGACAGTGACATTTAGCAGGAACACAATTTATGTTAGATGAACAAACCAATGTTGATTTGAAGATTTCCTTTGGGGACATCATTTGAAGTTGGAAAAAGTAATAAATTGCTAAATAGCGCTATATTTTTAGAATTGCAATAATATCGTATCGTGGGCCCTCTGGTGATTCCCACCCCATGTGCTCTGTAGTCTGCACCTCCGCGGTAACACGCAAGAACTTGCTCATGCAGACAGACCGCAAAACCAACTAGTACTTCGGGCTGAACTAAAAGATGGGATGGGGTTTTTGCATCCCTGCGATATTACCAGATGACTGATCTTTCTAATCATATTGTCAGAGCTTTTTTTTTTCCTCTCTCTTCATTGCTATCGGTATGTAAAGAGAATTGGAAGAAATATAGCAAAATGCTTCTGAAGTAAATTGCATACTTATCAAGTTTCTCAAAAATGCTGATATTATCC
This sequence comes from Amblyopsis rosae, assembly GCA_025399935.1. Classification (NCBI taxonomy): domain Eukaryota; kingdom Metazoa; phylum Chordata; class Actinopteri; order Percopsiformes; family Amblyopsidae; genus Amblyopsis; species Amblyopsis rosae. The sequence continues at coordinate 5,610 of JAODTR010086946.1, read as the reverse complement.
TAAATATAGCTGAGAGGGTGCTGATATCAGAGACATAAAACACTAACTACTACAGAAATTATTTTATAAGCCATAATATCAAAGTAGTGAAAAATGACCATAAGGGTTAAGGGTGACCAAGAAGGTTCAGAGGGTTAATAGTGAAGAAGTTAGGGCCGACAGTCCATTTGTTATTGTTGTCGCCATTCAATAATATGATTTCAAACAAGGTTAAGTAGGCTATTGCAATTATAGTATTGTAACAATTTAAGAAATTTAAATCAATTTGATATTATACTTAGGGCCCAAGCACACACCGAGGACCCTATTGAAACGCTAATAATTGCTAGGGACCGAGCACACACTGTGGACACTTAATGTCAAAGCGCCACCTACAGGCAACAGAAAGTGTAAATATATACGCTGTGACATACTGCTCCTAGCTGTAGTGGATACATCCACTTCAAAACTTTCTTAGAAAAGCCTTAAGACAATAATTATAGCATTTTGTTTTCGTTTAACGGCTTGTCCTGGGGGTGGTGGCGAACATACATCCACACGAATCGAAGATTCTATGGGTCTCGCAAATGGGTGTGGCAAAATTGCTTGCTAGCGCCCCCTACAGAGCAGCCCGTCCGACAACTTTCCCCTAGACGTACAACATTTCTGAGGAATATGTATCGTGTCCAGACCTACAAAAAAGGCTCTGAGCAATTCCCTACAACGACCAGGAAGTTTTGAAGATTTTCACTCGACTTAAAACTTTTGCTGGTCAATGTAAACACATTGGTGATTAAAAGTTTTACAAATGATGAGCTTTTGCTGGCGTGGAATATACATGATTCACGATGAAACAGGAAGTTGTTATAACTTCAGTGTACATGCTCAAATATGCACAAGACTATACACGTTTGATATACGCCCCACCCTGAAGACACGCATAGGCATTCATTGTCATAGCGCCACCTACCGACAACAGGAAATGTCAATTTTTATGTACTGCTCCTGCTGTTTGGATACATCCACTTCAAAACTATCTTAGAAAAGCCTTAAAACAACAGTGATGGCATTTTGTGAAGTTTGAGTTTTCATTTAACGGCTTGTCCTGGGTGTGGCGGCAAACGTACATCCAAGACATCAAAATGTTGAAACTTCTTTTAAATGCTCAAATCTGTATTAAACTTTAATAGATTCTTAAGATTCCCGCCCTGAACACATGTAAATGCCAATATTAACTTTGTCAGTGCCACCTACAGGCAACATAGTTACCCTCCAACAAATCAGCCCCACCACATGTTTGACCTACATGTTAAAAATTCGGCGTGGTGTTGCACCTACGTTTACATGTTTGATAGTCCTGCCATGAATACATCCATCTCTCAAATTCATAGCGCCACCTACTGGCAAAATAAAATTACCCGTTTTACACTTTAATGCAATGCTCCTAGCAGGTTAGAGCTCTCTGCCCGAAGGGTTCGGGCCGGACTTTATTTCACCAGGCAAGTCGGGTTCGGGATGAATTTACTAATCAATAAAAATTTTCTGCGTGTTTAGTAGCATAGGCCTATATATTTGCAACTTGACTAAGAGCTTATTCAGATCTGTTTCAGCCGATTGAAGCCTGTAGCCTACCTTTCCCCCTCGCTGAAAATCGGTTGCATCTCTGTGCGCTTGTTCACATTTCTACATTTACTACAATTCCGTTAGCACCCGGTTAAACATTGTAGCGAAAGCAACTTCGAAAACAACCGTTTTTTCTAGTTTGTCTTTTAATCACCTAGTTTTCAATGAGATTTCATAAAACTTTGCAAATGCGTTTGCAAGTACTCCGTTGTAGGCGTTCTTACCAGTATATCTGAGGCTGATATTGTACATATCTATATCAGAATTATATCAAATCGATAAATTAAGCCCATGTTGTCCAGCCCTAGTACCAGCTGTTGTGATTGTATATTGAAGTGGTTTGCATCAATTGAATCACAAGATGATAATCTTTCAAAAGATATATGGCAGGCATACAAGAAGGCTATTATATAATTTACCGGAAAGCACAGTACGAATGTTACGTGTTGCGCCCCGTGAGACTTCGGCATGCCAACAGGTTTTAAATTGATATAATACATACTCTGGTCTTATGTAACTCCCAACACGGCCTAAATCCTTTTAGTGTTAACATTTCGGAGCTCAATACTGGTCACGACAGCGTTAAAGCAACCGAAAACTAAATGAAATGAGTGTTCTTTATGTTTTTTCCATTTTTGATTTAAGCACAAAATGGAATATTTGTTCTATGTAAGTATTTTTCTGAGCAGCATTTTCACTGGATATATAGTGCTGTTGAATTTATTTTCCCTTTGGGACAATTTCTACTACAATGTAGAAGGGAAGGAGAGGGATTGTGCAGTGGCTCATTTGCACTGAAAGTCATTGACCTATCTGAAGAGGGCTGTTTGAAAAAAGGCAAACAATGTCTTCCTTTAACACATTTAAGGTAATCTTTAACTTTGGGGGTGAAAATGCATAATTTAAGAACAATAATTAGTATACATAAATAAAAACATTAAATGTGCATGTCTGGAACCGTACATTATATTGTAGCAGTTCTCAATGTGGGGTAGGAGCCTGCCAGGGTGTGTAACATGCTTATGTATCATTTACCACACACAGTAATACCCCCCAACAAAGATGTTAAATGCTAGAAACTTCCTCCTCTACCTACCCTCTGCCTGAGACGATTTCTCTGACTTGTCATCTTCATCCATCCTCTCCTCATCCTCTTCTTCACGGCTCCTCTCGGTGCTGATGGACTTAGGAGACTTGGAAATGTCTGGATTCTCCACTCTTCCTTCCTCATCAAGGAGGACTTTGGGAGTAGAGGCACCATCATCTAACTGTGTAGATGAGTCAGCAGGAGCCTCATTTTCCTGCTCAGATTTCAGGTCATCTTCTCTGTTTGCCACTACTTCCTTGTCCTCTTCATCCTTTGTTGGAGTGGCAGCTGCCCCGTGAAACTCATCTCCCTCATTAAGTGTTTCGGTATTGATTAACGCATCAATGCTGTAATTTCCTCCCTTTGCCTCCTTATTCATATTCTTTCCAAGCTCATCATCCTCAAGTGTCTTGACCTCCTTGCCTTCTGGCCCTTCCTCCTCTATTGCCACCACAATAGCCAGCTCTGCTGTGGTAAGGGTTCCCTCTGGCACAACTGCCCCAGCTTTGGCATCATCCTCTATGGCCAAAAAGGAACCACCAACCCCTCTCTGAGCTGTGAAGCGATGGTGGGCCTCAAGGAAGGCCAGCGTTGGGTCGTTGAAGATGTGGTAATCTGTGCGGCTCACCCCATGTTTGGAAGCACCCAGGAGAAGGTCTTGGTCATGCCGGCTACACTCCCACCACTCTGGAAGATCTTGGGAGGGCTGGCAGAGCTGAAGGCGTTCAATGAGGAGTGGGTGGGGGAGGACTTGCTCGCGAATGCGCCGGAGGAGCTCGATGCGGAATAGGGTCCGGGAGGCACGCTCCTCTGTGATGGGATCAATTATCAGCATGGGGTCTGGGAGCTCTGTAAGATATAAAGTAGACTTAACTACAGAAAAAAAGGTTATCCAATTTTACTCCCGTAGAAGAACAAAACACTTTTATATTAACACTATCTGCTGAGGTAGTCAACCGTGGTACTCTTACCAGTATCAGTCTTTATCTGCATGCGGCACACACGTTTGCACATGGCTATAAACGAGTAGTAATATTTCTCCAGGCTCTCGTCGGTTTTCTTGTCCAATCGGGCAAAGGCCCTGAACTGTGTCCAATCAAAGCGCTGCTGCTGAGTGTCAAAGACAATGCCAAAAGTAGACACCACGCGATAGAAGTCTGCCTCCTCACGACGGGTCCACCTTAGATGGGAAGGGGTTTTACAGGCAACACAATTACAAAACAAGGGGGTTAAAATTTTGTAAGATAGTCACATGTGCCAAAAATGTATGTCTATGGACCGTAACGGGTACCTCTGCCTCCTCTCCTTGAAGAACATGCCTGCATCAGCCATCATGGCTGTGTGCGCTGCTGTCGCTGCCCCTGACATGAACTGCCCACATTTGGCCAAATAAGGATTTCCCTTAGCCAAATATGGGTTTCTGTCTGACATGAATACTCCGGTCCCACCCTCCTGGATGTATGGAGCCTCTCCTCCCTCATTAACAATGCCTAGGGAAGGTGGATACTCCCGTCGTCGTCGACGGCGGCCATCGGGTCGGCTAAGAGCTTCCAGACGCATCTGCTCCCGTCGGTTGGAGCGCTGATAAGCTGTGATGAGACGACGCAGTCGCGCTGTCAGAGCAGATGCTGTTGGCCAATAGAGACGCTCGCCATTCTGACCATCTTCTCCAGGTTTGGCTAGAAGTAGCACCAAGAACACGGATGGAGAAGTGAAGGTAGGTTGTTTTTGTAATGCAGTCTAGAGCTTGAGATGTCAGCCAGAACCCGTAAAGACCCTTCGGGTCGGCCTTTATTTCTCACATAATTCACACGGCACATCGGGTTCAGGCCGGGTTCAGAATTAATTTACTAATTAACACAAATTATATAGATTTATTGTGATTTGTAGAGAGGTATTTTCTGGGGTGATGATTGAAAAGGTTATAAAGATCTACTGGCCTAGTAAAAAAATGTCCTTTATAACTGTTTTACCTTGCTGCTCTCCTTCCAAGAGATCATACTTTTCGTCTAGCGGGGAATCTGTGAAGTTGTCCAAGTCGTCTTTAAAAGGCATCCTCAATGGTTTGTATTCTGGGTCCTCATCCTCTCTGTTAGGACAGAACAGAACAAAGGAAACACATGCCATTATTTGTCCATTCAAACGTTAAATGTACAAAAAGCTAGATGGAAAATAAAGTGAGTTGGTTAAAGGAGGGGGAAATAGCAATACTTCTACGTGTGACGGAGATCGTCCATTCCCCTCTGAGAATCGAACCTTAATCTCCCACGCAGAGTGGCAGCTCTACAAAATGGGCTAAAACCCTTGGGCTCTGGCCTACGTCGCCAGAGTGTCCTTTGAGGTGTCGGAGAGAGAGGACAAACATACTGCACAGATACCATCTGGCCACTGTTACGTACCCGTCAACACCTTCTGCTATAATGTCAGAGCCTCTCTGCTCAGCGGCAATGGCCTTGGCATCAGGCATGCCCACTTTCTCCAAGAAACACAATGTGGGGTCCGCCCGCATGGAATTGTACTTCTCATAGCCTGGAACAGAGAAAATAAAGATATGACAATGCTTTATGGGGTTCCAAGATTTCAATCTTACACACTATGAAATAAAGGGACAGCAGAAGCCAAACCCCAAGAGCCAGTAGCTTAGTCTATATAAGTGGGATGACGTGTGCGCGTTAGAATGGGCTGTGAGAGCAGTCAATCTAAAAACATGTTAGGTTCACCCTCCAGTAAGTGCCACCTGACCAGTGACACTGGCTCCAGAGTTGGTCCCCAGGCGCTGCACAGTGGCTGCCCACTGCTCCCTTGATGGATGGGTGAAATGCAGAGGATGAATTTCATAACATGTACACTACCGTTCAAAAGTTTGGGGTCACTTAGAAATTTCCTAATTTTTGAAAGAAAAGCAGTTTTCTTCAATGAAG
>JAODTR010086935.1:0-14292 GCA_025399935.1 Amblyopsis rosae | reverse complement strand
AAGACCCGCCTTGATGAGAGGCCTGACAGATTTCATTTTCAAGTTTGAGTTTAGTCCGTAAAAGCGCGCGGTGACTTATTTTAAATACAAAAAATATTAGTTACACATGAGAACAACACATTTTGTAATTACAAAACAATATCATCACTAAATGTAGAATATCCTCCGCCAATACTATCATAGCCATGCCAATGCATGTTCAATGTTGGGTCTGAGGCGGAGCTTAGGAGTACAGTATATGTTCTAATGTTGAGTTCATATATCAACAGTCTTTCTCCAGCATCGTTTACCTCACTGTGAATGTCTTTAATCTGATAAATAATATTTCCTATTATTTAGCAGACTACAATTGATACAATTTAGTAAGATATACTGAGAGAAAGTATGATTTGATAAAAATGCCTCCAGCTTCTACCATTAGCCGTTTGGTTCTATATCTCACCATATGAGACAGTCAAGAAGGAACCATGTTTGTGAGGAAGAGTGTGGGTACTGGGTAGACTGCCTGACCTCTATCTTACCAGGTCTGTGTAAAGCTTAGTGATTTATCCCCTAGATGTGCTGACAGACAAACAGGCCTGGGAGGGGGTCCCGGCTCTAGCCAAGGCAATATCCTGACCGTCACCTAATCTCAGCCTCCATTTCCTTCCAAAGACATGGCTCACTGTAGATATTTGGTTACTCAGTCCCCCCCACTTCATCCAACACTAATACATACATGCTACTCTCTTCTCCTTTGTCTACCTTGTCCTGTCTTCCTCACCTCTGTGTTTCCCCTAATCCTTAGCTCATACGTTGTTGACTAAACAAAGACGTCAGCGTCTTTCTATTATCCCGGGACTAATTTACAAGCCGCTGACAATTTGAAGGGAACCATGAGTGAGAGTCCAAGGCGGCAATAGGTCATTCAGCACCTATTAGCATCACGGTCAGTTCTGTTAAGGAAAACCCATCTTGTGGGCACTCAACTTGTTGCAAGGGAATTAATGACCATTGGAATGTGATTTGATGTTCTAGTGATTTTAGCAATTACTTTTGCCTTCTTCCTAATATACAGTAAGTTTGCATATAAATGAGTATACTGCCTGATGCGGTTGAACCAGGTCAAGGATCAAAGGGCTCCTCAGAGTATGCCATGCCACCCTGGGTTTTAATGCCTAATCTGCTGGCATCATGTCAGAAGTGTTCTTGCCCTATTTCACTGTTCAGGTTGGTTATGAGGCCGGACAATAATTACAGACCTTGCTACTGTTCTCTGATCAGTTCCATATGGAGAGCGCTATCACAGCTGAAAGTCCTTTCTGTGTCCACATCCTCTCAAATGGTCCTGACATGCTGAATAATCCAATACCTCCAAACACATTCACTCCAGCAGCTAACGCAAACTGAGACCGCCACGGAAGTCCTGAAAACAGCTGGTCTATTGTTGCTAATGGTGCTAACTTTAACAGAATTTATCACTAAAGTTAAGTAATATGAGTTTTTCAAATCAAAATATGATTGAATTTTCTATATTTACTGTACAATACAATCATATTGTTGTATTCAAAATATAATACTATTAAATTTCTTTAAATAGTGTAAATAAAGTAAATCCGTCTCTCACATGCACATGCGTATACTGTATATATGTATAGGTTAAATTGTAATACATGACAATCATGTGAGGGAATATTTCATTAACTGTATGAGACATGAGCAGCAAATACATTGCATCATTGTGCATCATTTTCCACACCACATGGTGGATATTGTGTTAAATCAGGTTTGCTTTAGTTCTATTTTCTTTATCCTAATACAGTATGGTGATTTACCCGAGGGTCATTTAATGCAACTGTAAAGTATTTCCCCCAAGGATATTCCTGTTATTTTACCCAATGTACAGCACCTACCTCAAAGTTTAGACATCTCATTTATTTACCCCCCCCTTCCCCTTAAGTGAACTTCGCTTCTGATTGCAATTCTCCAGAGGCTTACATGCCAGAGCCTTACATGGCAGCTGCCAGGTTACCAGTCTGAATTTATCCTCCTTGTTTCCTTTCCTCTCTTTGCGTCCTTTGCAGCAAAGCCAAGCCGCCCCCTCAGATCTCCCCCAGCAAGTCCAGCGGAGGAGAGTTCTGTGTGGCCACAATCTTTGCGTCTTCAAGGTCCTGGTTCATAACCAACCCCAACATGAAACGAGAGAAAGGTCAGTCCCCCCACCCCCCGTTCACACCTATGCACAGCATGCACTTCAACCACAGTCTCCCGTAACAGTCCTCCTCTAGTATAATGCTTGACAGACAACCAAGGCCTTTTACTTGGTTAATGCTGTAGGGTTGATAACATCCGTTTAGCATCTCTATCTTTCCACTCTGAATCCTTACAGAGCAGTCCAGGCAGTCCGTTGTAGACTCGCTGTACATCCTCAGCTGCTATGGCAACTTGGTGGAGCACATCTTGGAGCCCCGGCCAATAAGCACAGCCCAGAAGATCAGCGATGACACGCCCTTGGAACTCAACACCTGTTCACGCGCCTGCTGGACTTTAGCCAGGTGAGATACCATCTGCTATATCACTCTAAACACACACACACTTGTTTCCTAACATCTGTGGCGTCACCGGGCCTCAATACCAGGAAACGGGGCTGCACTCCTGATAGGCACTCAAACCTATTATTGATGTGTTTGGTTGAGCAGGATGCCACAGTGGAACGAGTTGCAGCCACCCTTCAACACCAACCATCCCCTGGTGCTGGCCTCTGACCTGGTGCAGTACTACCAGCACATTCTGGCTGGATGTAAGTGCTGCTTACCTGGACACAAGCTGTGTGTGTGGAGTGGAATATTCTCTAGTATGTATGTGCACATGAACAGTATAGGGTTCTGGGTGTTTAGTTAAAAACCATAGTGAAACTAGTATCATTGTTAACTGTGTATCATCCTGCACCGCATGTGGTCTGTACATGTTGTATGTTGGACAAGCATGTAAACATACATGCTGTACATATCAAGCACACTGCAGAAGACTTGGTTGTGCTCAGTTGGATGCTTCGTATATAGTATAAGTAGATTATGTACATACACACTCTCCCTGTAACAGACATAGCTAAATCGCACACACCGCTCCACACATACGTAGCTTTTGCTGTGAGGTCCTATACCGTCTGAACTAAGTACTATTTGCTTTTCTGCCAAGCGTGGCACCTTTGATTAACATTAGCATTGTTTCTCCTACCCCAGTACTGGGCCTAATGTTAACAGACGCCATGCCCACACCAATTAGCCCAGGCCCTAAACGTCTTCTAATTCAATAACAAGTACAAAGCACACACAGCACTTTAGGTTGACATCTTAAAGGCCAGTCCACGAGTCCAAAGTGTGCACACGGATGGTCACATGCAGTATCCATCCATCCTGCGGAATTAAGTGTATTTTCGCTCTGCTTGAGTCCTTGTCAAGTCAGACATCGTTAATGAAGTGTCTCGGGTGCTCCAGGGTGGACATGTACTGTAGCAGCGCTCCCAGTCTGACTGGTAGGGGATGTGCTCACATTAATGGTGCCTTCTAGTGTCCAAGGTACCGGACGCATAATGAGACATATTCACTGTGTTAAAATTTACATCCAATTAGCACTAGCTGGAAAACACTGCTTTGTCCAGCCAGCAAACCAAGCGTGAGCCCATGCCAGGTCAATTGTTGAAGCCACATTTCTCCTCTGGGCCAGATCCTAAGCCCCACCAATGAGGTGCTCTCGCAGTGCCACCACCTCCCACCTTCCATCTGCGCCTTCTCTCCATCCAGGCCGGTCTCCTGCGTGCCTGCTCTAAGGGTTCCACAGCAGAGGGTTGGTGTGACCAACCTTCTCACCAAGCAGACACACACAACACAGAGGGCCTTATCACGGCCTCCTTTACATCAAAGGAGGATAGAACCCAGATGACAAAGAGGAGAGATTAGGCAGCGCCTGAAAAACAGAAGCCCAGATGAAGAGATAGAGGCCCAGAATTTAGCCGCAAGGTTGAGATTGACAGGGCCAGGGTCTCAAGCTCTCACAAGGTCGTACTATAATATTGGAGGACCCTGGCCTGATTAAAAATATAGCACACAGGAGAGGGGAAAGGGCGGAGTCAGGCCAGCCGGAGCCTCGGGGACGGGGGATGATAAAAGGCAGCGGTGGCGCCACTTCATGGTCACTATCTCTACCTGTCCATCTGCCACCAGGCAGACAGGCAGACAGGCAGACAGGCAGGCAGGCAGGCAGGCAGCACTACACCGCCTGGCTAGATAACACACACACACACTGTGCACATTATAAATACACATGCACACACAGGAGCAGGGATATCCTCTCTTTCTCTCTGCTTTGTAAACATGTATTCCAGAACCTTCCAAAAATAGTCTTATGTGTAAATGTGTTTATATTATTTTACATGATTTTATTTCAGTAATTAACAGCTGAATATTCGGCATAATATATATAAATATTAACTGACACTTCATTAGTGTTATCCTGTCACTGTCATGAAGACAATATTGACCTACCATATATCTTGTGTTACTGCTTTCCCGTTCACAGCACAGTTGCTCTGAAGCAAACACAGAAGTGAATAATTTACCACACACTTTTCTAGCTGGCTGCTCTCATCCTGGCAACGCCGCTGGAGAGAGACACTTGTTTTAATGTATTTATTAGTGTATTGTCCCTTGCTGCCCTCCGTACCTCTCACATAATGTCTTAATTGTGCAGCCTGACTGGCGTCATCTGTCCACCGGGGGCGTTGGGAGCCGCGCCACAGTCACGCTGTCAATAGCCCTAATTGTCCAGCAAGAAGCTCCCAAGGTCTGGGAGCACCAGGCGTTTGGTAAAGAGAAACCATGGCGCCATGACCGCCTCAGTAATCAAAGAGAGAGAGAGGAGGCGGGGTAAGTGGAGCTGTCAGTCAAACTCCCTTTCCATCACGATGAAGCCATGCCAGTCTATCAGCATGGCAGCACCTGTCCATGACAGCGCCACTGGAAAGGGCACAGCGGGATGACGGACAGCTTGGGCAATGGAGGTGGAAACCCCTGATCTCAGAGCGCTAGGCCTTATCTGTCCCCAGAGATCAGGCCGTCCGGCCCCTTGACTCGGGCCTCCCCCCGGGGGGTCGGCCTACTTCAATACCTGGCCAGAGCTTTGTTCTTGTTCAGCCTCCCTGCTCCACTGCTCTGGCTAACAGGGCAAATGCTGCAGGCTTTTACAGCGCTTCTCCTGCACAGCCAATAAAGGCTGTGACACAGACACACCAAGCTCTTTGTCTTGTGCGCATGCATGTGCACACCACATACTGGCTTTTGCCTGGTATACATTACACAATTAAGCACTCAAGCCTCCCGCACCTCAGCAACGGCAGCTTTCCTTTGGGATAATAAGGGAGGCATTGTCTGCATTATAAATAATGAGCATACCAATCATGTACTTCAAAATTCATATTCCATATGGCTCAGTTCATAGTCTGTCTTGTTCTGAAATCTATTTCGTGAAATGCTGTACTGTATAATATATCTTCTTAATATTTGCCAGTATTGCAATAACTTTGCACTTACTGTGAAAGATTCTCTCCACAAATTGACGTACAGCCCTCTGTGGACTGAGCTAATACAGCCAGGCTGACTGGCCTGACCACTAAGATGGCCTGATATGTCCATAGAACATCTGGGGTCAGACTATCTCCTACACGGTCTCTCCTCCTCACATGCATACAGGGCCTGTATGCAGGGCCTGTCAGTCCATCTTGCCATGCTATTGGTCAATCACCCCATCCAGGACATCTGATCCCACTGGCCAACCAACTGCTGCAGAGCATCAATAATTAATTAGGGAACAGATATTGGCCCCAAGGGTCAGGGAGTAGGGGGAAGGCGAGGCGGGGGGGGGCTGATTTGGTTTAATAAGTAACACAACACAGGCTTTGTTCTCACCTCCTCCATTTTACAGACACAAAACGTTATCTGGGGATCCAGCCTCTCTGTGTGTGTGTGTGTGACCCCTCCTGACACACACACACTAGCCCACCACTCGGCGTTTCCATATCTGTTTCAACACTCACCTGATGCTATGTCATCTTCCCCCCACGTCTTTGGTAAACACACTTATTACAGAAGCAAGATTTGGTGTGAGCACTTGTATATGGGAGTGTGTGTGTATGTTTGTGTGTACATGCAGTCACACACTCACCTGTTTATATATGTCCATGGATTAGCCTGAGTGTGTGTGTGTGCGTGCTCCATTGAGCATGGCGATATGAAGGCCCCAGATGTGAGCGTGACGTGTGTATTAGTCAGTGGGACAGTGTCAGAGCCAGGTCCAATGCTGAGGTGTGGAGAGACACAGCGGACACATTACACACATTAGGCCCTCATTGTGTACGCCTGCTTATTCAGGCCTGCCACATCTGTCTGCTGCTCCCCAAATGACGCACACACACGCCAAGGTGCACTCTTGACACACATGTTCGCACTCACTCCGTTACACATGCAGTTTCTTCCGCTTCAGCACACACAAACACACTCCTGTGCCTTTGCACTCACACTGTGGTGAGTGTCAGAGAGATAAATATTCAATACGTGTCTGCTTTAATTCCCCTCTCTCTGACCGGTTGTTTATTACAGCAACATGTATTGTCAAATGGAAAACACCCTTTAAGTTCTTCTTTATTATTATTTTGTTTGCTGACCTCAGCAAATTCCCAACATATTGTAGATACAAATATTGAAATAAACATTTCAAATTTAGAAAATGAATGCTGCTAATGCATATGTTTCACATATGAATTTGCTACGGTATGTGCATGTATCATATTGTACTGTACCGATTTGTGTTTCCATAGTTATGCCTCCAGGCAGCCCAGGGCCAATGACACGCCATGAGTCATATGACAGCCTTGCATCTGACCACAGTGGACAGGAGGACGAGGAGTGGCTCTCGCAGGTGAGACGGTCTTTCTCTGCTCTATAATATACAGTACAGCAGTTAGTGTGTCATTCCAGGCCAGCTAGCTTTAATTTTATTGATTAGCATAGTAAGCTACATCATCCAGTGTGGATACGGTCGTTATGGTGTCAGAAAGAGGAAAGTATGCTAAACAAGTTCACAATACATTTGGGTTTAATAATTGATTCTATCATGGTAAAATGGCTGTACAGTAATCCTACTGGAAATATGCCTATTGTTAAATAATGTATTGCCAAACACACCCCCTGCTCCTGGCAGAATGATTTTAGTGCATTTTACATTTTTCATTAATAATTTCACTGCATGCATAATTAAATGAGTAGAAAGCACCCCACTTGGCCTGCAGATGCAGTGGTTAGGGTCTAGCATGATCGTTTGCCAGGAGCAAAACCATCACATCGGCATTGTTAGGCTTGTTGTGGACTTTGTTTTAATTTGTGCTCCGTGACCACCATGAGACCTACAGTACAGTACTAGGAGTGTTTCCAGTTAGTTTAATACTGGAACAAAATTAGCACTGAACACGTCTCAAATCGAAATCGAAAACTCAATCCATATTGTCAGCATTGGTCAGCATGACGTCCACATGACGTGTTTGGTCAGAGGGTGTATGAGTAGGCTCTGTGTAGACATCTGTGTACAGTACCTCATGGTTTTTGTGAGGGCCACTATTGCAAACAAAACTGCTTTGCATATCCGTAGTGTCCTAGCTGTCCATGTCCAGGGTTTGTTAGCAGACATACAGTAGCTGCTGCTTGGTTCTGTTGTAAAACACACATTATGAAGGTAAACCACAACTACAACCCTCATGATGTTTTCACCAGCACCTCCTAAATAAATCCTATATGTTTGTAATATTTGGCATACATTAGGAGGTGATTTTCTCATCAGAACAAATCTCCATGTACTGCCCTTGTAATGACTAGCTCATACAGTGTATGTGACTTGCCTAGATACATATAGGCTTCCATTAGATTAGAAGCCAAGCATTGGCATTATGGATTTCATTCAGCGGCTGTTATTTAATTATCAGCGGACACTGTGGCGCTGGGTTGGGATTTGGGATTGATGCTGGTGACACTCTGTGTCACTTGGTTAGCCTGCCAAGGCTGGTTGGCTCTGATGTTGTATAATATTTACAGTATTTACAGACACATCTCTTTCTGTATACAGTATATATATTTGTATCTACATAATCCAAATGTGGATCTATTTATTGAACATTCAATCATTTTGTGTGTGTTGCGATAGTAGAGGTTTCTGTTGGTGACATAACTCCATCATTGGGGCTGTGCAGACATGGGCCCCTGGTGAGCATGTTGGGTAGCACGTGCTGCCAGAGCAGAGCATGAATGGAGGCAGTGGTGGGCTGCAACATCTGGACCCTCCAGTCTGTCGCTAAGAGTGTACGCTGGCATGGCAGGTAACACGCAGTGTTACCTGGAATCACGCACACATGCACGCCCATGGGCACGCCAACAGACACACACTGACAATCCTCTTCGTTCCTTCCGTGGCCTAATTTACACAGTTGTGCCAGACCGCTCACACACACACACACACACACACACACACACACACACACACACACACAGAGGAGTCGTGAGAGCATAAGCTGTCACTCTGGTGTGAGAGGTACTGTGAGATGAGATGAGGTGAGCGACGACGACATAGAAAGCTCACATAATGCAATGTGAGCAGTGAGACACCAAGAGGAGCTGTAAGTGCTACAGGGACAGGCTGAATGAGTGCCAGTCTTAGGCAGCAGGCTTTGGACTAGCACACTGTTAGAATGTGAAGCAAAGGCTGCATGGTGTTTCCACCGCCTGTCCTCATTTCCAATCTGTAATTGGCATCATACATGAGGATGGAGCCTGTCATGCACCTTTAATGAAATAGTCACATGTCATTTGCTGGCCATTTACAATGGCAGTGTGTGAGATCTTTTTTCATTACACAATATGTATGGATCATTACAAGCCTCTAATCTCCACGAAGGTCACACAGCTGTTGTGTTTGAAAGTGAATCCATGGAATACTGTAGCGCTGGTTCCTGTAAATCATTCTGATACCATTGGAATGGCGCTCTCCACAAGAACTCCCAGCACACACTCGTAGCTAAAACATGGGCAGGCTTTTAGTTTGACTGAATGAAACCCATGTACACTACAGAGAAGGTGCAGAAGTTATCTTGTTCATGTTTGGTGGTGTCATGTCCACAATGGCCACCTTAAGTAAGTGCTGCTGTAGGAAACAATATAAATACAGTGCGGGTGTGCAGACATCCACATAGTTTCAGATGGAAATTCAGAATGTTGCAGATGTTTAAGTGAAATTGTCTACTGCAGTTATATCATTGAAGATTCAACTATTTTTGTGATTCAGGATTGTATTAATTTGAAGCACGTTTTAAGCAGACTATCTTCTGGCTGTCAAAGGCTGGCTGAACAGGATACTGTTGCTTAGACATCTGGGAAAGCTCTAGTTTGTAATACACTTACAGCAAGTTTAGGAACATGTCCAAGACATACAGATATAATGGCATAAGTGCTACTTTGATGTATACAGCTTTGTGTTGAATTGGTATGTTAGTCAATCAGTGGCTGTACCAGACTCATTTGTCATATGAACAACACTACTATAGAAGATACTTTGGCAGTGTTATCCCCCAACCCCCTTAGAAAATAGTTAACAGACCAGAGATGGAATGTTCACTGTCACTGGAGGTTGTTCTTGATTGATCCACTAGTTGTAGTGTTGTAAAGCCAGTGTGTCAGTGTTTACTGTGAGCATGTGTGTGTGTGCACATCATGTATATTCAACTCCTTCTCCTCTTGCTGACCTGCACCTTATTGTACCTTGGGTTCCCAGGTGGAGATTGTGACCCACACTGGGCCACACCGGCGCCTGTGGATGGGCCCCCAGTTTCAGTTCAAGACCATCCACCCATCAGGCCAGACCACGGTCATCTCCTCCTCGTCCTCCGTGCTGCAGTCTCAGGGTCCTACGGACGTCCAGCAGCCCCTGCTGGACTTTGACACAGATGACCTGGACCTGCACAGCCTCAGGTACGGTCCTGTGAGGTACATGCAGTATGCCTGTTACTGTAGTAAACAGCTACTGAATCAGTGCTTCTGGTTGGGCATTCTAATGTTTTAACATAGCTGGTTTAAGGTCAATTGAATGCTTATTTAATTATTATTACAGTTGGCTATAGTTCATGACCCCCAGCCTGCACATGAGCAATGGTCAACTTGAAACTGCAGTGTGATTATACTTTTTCAAAATGTGTGTAGGCTCCAGCCAGTCCGCTCTGAACCAGTGAGCATGCCGAGTTCTTCAAGGCTAGTGGCTGACCGACGGGCCCAGTCTAACCTGCTGGACACTTCAGGTAGGAAACCTTCATGTTACTCCAGTGTATATGGACTTATTCTACTTTCCATACATATTTTCTATTTGCTCGTTTTTAATATCTACTGACCTCAGTCTCCACCTAGTCAGATTCAGTTCTTAATAAATACTCGTATTCACACAATTTCCCAGTGATTGGTTCTGTTGGTGGTTGTCCTTCTCTAATGTGCTGCATTGTGTTGGAAAGTGAGGGCATGCAGCACTCAAGCCTTTCAGATGGTGTGTGGATTCTCATTGTATTATTTTGAAGAAAACATAATTAGTTTTGTGCATCCTGAGGATATCTTAATTTACACCAGAAACCCTGCATGCGTTTTTTGTGGCTTCTATAAAAGCATCTATAGAAGACATTATCATTTCTATACTGTAATTTCATCAGGTCTTTTCTAGTTCAACTCTGTCTGTCAACTGTCAGGATGCGTAGAGGTAAAGGGATTTCCATAGCTCTGTTGCCTTACACCCACAATCCTGTCTAAATGGATTACAAATGTATTGTTCCCTGTTTTTCGTTGCATCGCTTTGTGGAATGCACCCCTGCTTCTCTGGGAAGCAAATGTAATTTAACATGGCTTTTAATGTCAACAGAATGGGCTGAGCATTCAGCTCAACATGCCTCCTTTCATCTGACTAGGACTTTTGGCTAATCCAATCACACGCAGATCAGAGGATTTCCCTTGTTTGCAATATGTCTACAACTGCAGGTAGAATGCTGTTTCACTGATCTGATGACTGTTTGTGTGCGTGCGTGCGTGTGTTGGCCCATGAGTGCACGTGCGGCAGCTACTAGTATTTCCTGCCAGTGTAGATGAACACAACAACACTTAGGCTAATGCCTGACATGCTATGCTGCAGCAGCAAACTGGTGTGTCTTCACATTTATCTGCTGCATCTCGTGACAAACACATCACTTACTGGATCTTCCCTGAGGCTCGCCCATAGAGAGGAGCGACTGTTGCATGTTCCTCTGTGGTGTCTAAACAGTATTCGGTGACACAAACACTGCCAGATAATACAGAGAAAGCCACACACAACGCTTTTGAATAGAATAGATCTCTTTTTTGTTTTTATACTTTAAAATTGTTTGTAGCCACATGTTGTAATCACCACTATGTGTGCTTGTGCTTGTTACTGTGCCAGTGTACAGTATTGGAGCAGTGGACAAGTCCACATCATGGGCTTGTGTACAGTAAAGAGTGCCATGGAGGAGACATGGAGAGAGGCAGTGAGGGGGCGGAACAGTGGTGATGCTTATCACTGTGTTTGGATGTGTGCGTAAAGTGTTTGCTGCTGTGTCCTGCCACTGTAGTGGCGCCATGCCTTATCACACACACACACATCTCTATTGTCTTACCCTCTAAAGAACCAATCTTTGCCATGTGTGTGTGTGTCACCATCGAAGCCTACTGTACATGTATGTAACTGCATGGGTCCACATGGGACACAGCCATGACATTGTCTGGTCTCTTGGTCCCCACATCCATGCCATACCATTCAGCATCTATACGACTAACTGGAAGAGTCATCCGTGCACAGTGATAATACAGAAGCCCCCCACAGTGCCCACCCTGCAGCCACACTGAGTGCCACTGCAGGAGCCTAAACAGCGACCCATGTCCGTCTCCCCTTGCTGTGTCTGCTGCTGCTGCTGCCATCTTATCTGCCTGCCAGCGTTGCTAGCACATGCTCGCCTTATCTCTCTGTCTGTCCTGAGGCGATAGGACACTGTCTGCAAAGGGCGCTGGCACACACATACACGCGCGCGCACGCACACACACACGCAAGCAATGAGCCGTCTGTGGCACAGAGCGTCCAGTCAAACGTAGTTGATGCAGCATTTCTATCTATACGGCAGCCCTAGTGTCTCACATCGACGCCGCCCCAATACACAGGATCAATGGGACATGTAGCCGTTATCAATAGCCCTATCTGCAGGGCGTGCACGTTTCTGGAGACATCCTCTAGCTCCAGCTAGACTACACAGTGGCATTCTGTGACCTGACACACAAGGGGAGCAGACAGGCCTCACGGGAAGGTAGATACAACAACAAGACAAGAGAAGGGTGATTATTTAATCTTACGTGTGTGTGTGCGTGTGTGTGTATGTGCGTGCACGGATGGTCTGTGCGTGTGCTTTTCTTTTTACAGAGCCCTGTTGTTGTGTCGTAGACATCCTGCTCACCGGCAGGAAATTACAGCAAAAGCTTGACAGTGGCGGGCGGCGCCCATTTTGTTTGTGGGCACAGCCGTGTCCGTTGCTGCTTCTGGCTGTGTGCGTGCGCGGTTGCGCGTGTGTGTGCGTGCATGCATACGTGTCTACATGTGCGTGTGTGTGTCCGTGCGTGGTTGTGTGGTTGCGTGCACGTGTGTGCGTGTCTTATCTGCTGTGGAGGGAGCATTGTGATAGGGTAGCTAGCTGGAGCACACAGTATTACCACAGCAGACTCAAGACAGCACTTCTGCAATTCCTCTGTGTGTGTGTGTGTGGGGGGGGGGGGGCATTAGGTGATGCAGCGTCCTGTAACCTGTAAGGGAGTGTGTTAATCAGTGTGTGATCAGCAGCTATCAGCCATTAGCCACCTCCGCATTATCACAGCTCTGCACAGGACGCACACACGCACACACACACAAACTACCTTTCGTCTTCCCCACAGTGCATCATTGTTCCATAGATTTGATCTATCTTTCTCTCTCTCGCATACACACACACACACACACACACATTTAGCTATAGAAAGGGGTTTTCCCCTTAACAGGTGGAGAGAAACGGGGATAATCACTGACACTCCACTCTTCATACCTCAGTGATGCTTAAGACACCAGGCACCTGTGCTGTGGTATTTAACCCCCCCCACTGAACCCCCATTTTCTACTACACACACACACAGCAGTAATCTATACCCCACAATTACCTGTGAGGCTCCTAAAAAGACCCCTTGTTTTTGTCCATAAAAACACTGACTGTATACTACCCAGCCATTCGATATCATCCTGAGACAAATACCCCTCATTTCCCGTGGCCTCCTCTCTTCTCTTTATCCACACATCACTTTTCCTGCCTGTATTTTCCTCAATAGGCAGCTTTGTCATCGCTGGTCCAGTGACCCCTGCCCAGAACATCAGGTGCCCCTCCCTCTTATTGTGTGGGTGTGTCTGTGTGTGTGTGTGTGTGTGTCAGAGATGGGCACACAAAAAGTCACATAAAATAGATTTCACAGTAAACTTGATTGAATGACTCATTAAAATGTGTGTGACAAGATTAATGTGATGGTATTTCTCATTAAGGTAAAAAGCTGCCTTGCAATATTAGCATGAGGATGGAATCAGCATAGAATCACTTTTAAATAATTATCTTCTTCTTTTAAAGAAGCCTCCTGTATCACTAGCTATGGAATTGGCTCTGGATATATTATCTTATACATATAGTATTAACAATTCAGTGTACACCTGCTGTAGAACAATTTGTCATCGAAAATGTCTTTAAAATCGTTTTAAATCTCGTCTGGTTCACGTGAACCCAATATGTCTTGTTTCATGAAGTATATTTTCACAATCCTACTCATTACTAATGAGTAGGGTTGGGTACCGAAACTCGGTTCCAAGTTGGAACCGAAAACAAAATGTCAAGAACCGGGTAGCTTTAAAATAAATAATATTTAGCTTCTGCTTATCGGTTCCAAAATGCGATTTAATTATTAGAAATAGCTTTAGCTGATGTGTGGCCATCTGCGAACCACGCTGTACGCGTCATCGCTGCAGTGTATTTCAGAAGCTAGCATACATGTACATTGACAGTGTGAAAGATGGATCTCGCTTAACGGTCAAAAGCGTTGCCTCATTTTAAGAAAGAAAACGGCGACAAGGCAAGTTGCGCATTTTACCTTTTGATCTGCCAGCAACTGATACATG
>JAODTR010086924.1:0-14293 GCA_025399935.1 Amblyopsis rosae | reverse complement strand
TCCCTTGCTGAAGCTGCTGCCCCCGCGACCCGACTCCGGATAAGCGGATGAAGATGGATGGATGGATGGATGGTATTGGTATTATTTCTGCGGCTGTTATCTGTGTGTTCTGCAGCACATCTAAGCTGAGGGCCAGCACAGACCCAGTGGACGCCTACCTGCACTGCGTCCAGCATGGAGCGGGTCTGCTGCAGAGGGGCCGTGGCCCCGGGCCGCAGGGCCTCCGTGGGCAAGGACACCTCGGCCAGCCACTTGCTCAGCTTCTCTGCCATCTCCCTGTAGCGCTGCCACTGGCGGATCAGGCCGTCGATGATGCCCCGCCTCTGCTGGGCACGCCGCACCACACCCTGCCACTGATTGCTCAGCAGCGCCAGCTTCAGGTTGAACTCGTCCCTGCAGGCAGTGACAGGAATAACACGTGACGATACAATGTTTGTTATCCTTGTGATCATCAAAAATTGCAAATTATTACAGATATTTATCCATAGATATGTTTAATATATATTATATAACTAATTTCACTCCAGCATCTAAAGGGTTTGACTTTATTCCATACAATGTGATTATTTGTATTGAAAGTAAATAACATCACCACTTTTGATCCACATTTGACATCTGTAAATACATAGAATCAGGTTTTGTAGGTTCTACCTGTCATCTACTTGTCCTTGTTCCAACATTCTCTGTCCATCACTGATTATAGAATGAAGGATCTGCTGGCGACTAAACATCTCAGCCTGGAACAACTGTAAAGACAACAGACAGTGCTATTACTTTAAGCTATGTTTTTTTAAGTTAATGGATGCTAGCGATGGAACCACCTACTGTGAGACAGCTATAGCAGGCATGCACACTAACCTCATGTGCTTTCTGCTGCTCCATCAAACTCTGGTAGTTTCCAGATATTTCCACTGCTAGGTTCTCCTCTGTTTGAACCAGGAACTCCATCCAGGTCTCACATTTCTCCAGGAATGTCTGCTGCTGCAGCAAGAAAGACTGCAGTTTGCTGGAACGAGACAAAAACAAAAACGCAGTAGGGGTAGACTTCACAGTGACCTGTTAAAAGCACTTAGTCTTCCAAAAGGAATGCTGCTTGTGTTCATTTACAGTAATCAATAGTATATTTAAAGTATGCTTTGTTTTAAAATAAACCAACAATTTTACAGAAAAGCGGTTAACTTCCTGATGGAGTTTGTTGTACAATGTTAAATCTGAGTGGGTGTGCTCACATGGTGATGTGATGTTGGACCACCATGTGCGTGTGGTACAGTATATAGAGTGTGTCCTACCTGAACCTCTCTGAGGTCTGTGCAGAGGCCGAGGACCAGCTCCGGTTGAGGCTCTGCATGCGTTTGATCTCAGCGTCGTAGAGAGGCAGCCGATAGCCCAGCTCATTGAGACGCTCCAACTCAGGAGCCATGCTGCTGAATCTGAGGATCAGTCTCTGTAGGAGTAGGAGACCACATGATTAGACCACCTATCTCCCAAGCCTAATATTGACCTAGACAATCATTCATAGATAGATAAAATAAGATAAGATAAGGCAATACAGACATGAATTGACAGAGACGGTACACTACACTGTTATTAATACTGTTGTTAATATGATACGATACACTGCATCTCTCCATGGGAACACTCAGGCTAGACGGTACAGTGGATAGATAGATACTATACAGTAGACAGAATTAGAATAGAAATGACCTTGAGCTGCTCCATGCGGTCTTGGATAATGGACAGGTCTGAGGATCCGTTGGGATCCTGGCGCCTCAGAGCCTGTTCTGCTTCCATGAGCCAGCGTCCCAGAGCGTCCAGCTGGTTGATAAACGTCTCATAGTCCTGCACCCCAGTCTGGAGGACATACACAACACTGCTCGCTTAAATTTAGTCATTACAATTGCTTCACATTCTGTATTGTAATAAAACCTCAACAGCCCCCACTAGCATCGCATTCATCTGGCCTAGATTATTAACTATATATATATATAATAGCATCATTCATCTACGTTCTCTCAACGTCTCATTCACGGTCTTATAGTTCCTAAGGGATGTGATGGTTCTGCCCCCTGTGGCCAGTGCCAGTATTGCGGTGCCTTGCTATATGTCGTGTTGCAGGTGGTCCTGGGGACCTGTGGAGGGTGAAGGCCCCTGGAAAGCTAATCATGGTCCCTCCCTGTTCACCTGCAGGGTGGTGAGCTGCCGGCTGAGGGCCTGCTCCACCGCAGCCAGCCTCTGGCCCAGGGACAGGTGGTCTGACTGGATGGTGGAGGAGGCAGAGGTGTCCACCTGCTGCTTAAGCTGCTCTCCCAGCTCCTGTAGCACCTGCAGGGAGGCCTGCAGCGGGGCCTGGGACCGCAGCAGCTCCTGGGACGGAAGAACCACGCACTTTAACGGCAGGGTTAGTCATTCTCCAGAACACTTGCTAATGTCCCACTCAAAAACTCAAAAACTCCTTCAGAAGCCCCACCCAACGCATTGAAATGCATTTCAAAGCCAAGGGCATTGGTGTGTGCACCACTTTGTTAATGTAAATATTTACAGAACCAGGGCTGTGTAGAAGTACCAGATTATTTTTTCAGCATGCACAGAGAATGGTAAAATATCATAATGAGAAGGGATATTTGGTTGATTTGACAAAAAGTGTATTAGCTTACAATTAGCTTACAATAACTGACTATAACTTTACGTGTGTGCTTTGCAGTTCAAAGGGGACACTTTGCATCTGTGTGGTACACACCTTTTACCGTTGAGAGAGCATGCCCCTCCCACATGAACGTGAATGTTTTAAACAAACTCTTAAAAGGGGTAGAAATGACTTGTTCTGAGGGTTCTTCAAAAAGTGTGTAC
The DNA here is from genome assembly GCA_025399935.1 of Amblyopsis rosae. Taxonomy (NCBI): domain Eukaryota; kingdom Metazoa; phylum Chordata; class Actinopteri; order Percopsiformes; family Amblyopsidae; genus Amblyopsis; species Amblyopsis rosae. Next base: position 11,446 of record JAODTR010086924.1, on the reverse strand, counting down.
CATAAGTGTTTACCTTAAGTTATTCCATTAATGTAAACCTCTCAGTTTCTTATTTATTTCCCCTTACCTAATTTAATGTAAACAGATCCTGTTACCTTTGTTAGCCATATAGATCAGCTGTAATTGTAGTGATGCGGTTAGCCATCTTACACACTTGGTTAGCACGGTTAGCTATCTTACACTGCATTCGTGGATCCAGCCCGACACGTCTTCGTCAGCGATTCCCTTACTGCAGGCTGTCTTCAGCATCTGCTCTGCCTTCTCCTCCTGCATCTGAATGTTGCTGCAGCTCTGCTGGTAGAGCTCCTTGTAGCGCTGCCACAGCGCTAGCAGAGCTTTGCTGCTCTTCAGACGTTCAGCGATCTCCTCCAGCAGGCTGCTCCACCTGAACATGAACCACATCAACGTTTACATGCACACTGGTATTACACTATTATTTTGACTATGGCAATATTCACAATTTGATAGGTGTCATGTAAATGGCATATTCTATTTGGATAATCCGAACTCGGAGTAGAGCCACTGCTCGAAAGGAGCCAGTTGTGGTGGTAGGGGCATCTGGTAAGGATGCTCCCTGGGCGCCTCCCTAGGGAGGTGTTCCAGGCATGTTCAGCTGGGAGGAGGCCTCGGGGAAGACCCAGGACTAGGTGGAGAGATTATATCTCCACACTGGCCTGGGAACGTCTCGGAATATCCCAGTCAGAGCTGGTTAATGTGGCTCGGGAAAGGGAGGTTTGGGGTGCCCTGCTGGAGCTGCTGCCCCACGGATGAGGATGAAAGGATTTGAGTTTACGGCATTGGGTCTCTTGACTTTTTATGGTAAAATATTTGTAGAAGCTTTGGAAAAATAGCATATTTTGTTGTAAATCTCCAGCCGTTCCATTTTCCCAAATTAAAACATTAATGCAGTTTGAAAAGTAACGAAATTCCTCCGGTTTTGGCCACAAGGGGGCCACGATGGACCTGACACTGTCTCCCATACTTGTTCTATGTCCAGTAATGCAATAGATGTTCAGCTTTAAACACAATAATGAATAGTGACATTTAAGTGTATAATTCAAGAATTATTGGACTGTACGATGTGTCAATGTGCAGCCTGGTGTCACCTTGCGTTGACCTCCTTCAGGGTGTTGTTGAGTGAGTCAGACACAGATGGATGGCACTCCTTCAGTAGCTGGTGTGTCACGGCACCAAACCTCCTCACGCTGCTTTCCTGCTTCTCCAGTTCCTCTTGTAAGTTCTTCACAAGTCAAAAACATAATAATTACAATAATTACAATAATTATAATAACAACATCAATCAAACGTTTTATTTAATTCAATGTGATACATGTCTTCTGGCGTACCTGTAGACTGTGCACCTGTAGCTGGACAGCCTCCAGGGAACCAGTGAGCAGACGGAAGCGTGACACAGAATACCGCCCCTCCATCAGGGAGCCGTTAATCTCCTCTGAAGCCCGCTTGTAGACATTCCACTGGTCCAGCACGGACGTCAGACTGATCTTCAGCTGGCCGATCTGCGGCGGGGCGGTGCACAGACACAGATCACACAAACACACTCATGCACGGGAACGTCTTTGTGAACATGCAGCCAATCAACAGAAACCAAACGGAGCTAACCAAGTGGTCCAGGTTGGCCCAGGTGTGATTGACACCCTGGAGCGTTTCCATGACAATAGCGCAGGCCTCGTCGGTCTTGTTCTGGACGAGGGCACATCCCTGCTCCTCCACCCTCTCTAAATCCTTCTCCTTCTCCTTCAGCATCTCCTCCATCTCCTACACCCACAGGAACACGTTCACGCATGTGTCTGGTAGCACACAGTAATGAGGATGCCTATTGGCTGAGCAGGCAGGCAGGCAGCACACAGTGAGCTGACCTGACAGTCTTTGAAGGCATTCTGCACGGAGGTCAGGTCCTCCATCCTGTGCTTCCTCTTCAGTCGATCCTCCTTAGCGCACATCCAGGTCTTCAGGGCCTGCACGCTGTTCTCATACTCCAGCCACATCTCCAGCATGCCCTCCAGGAACTGGACCTGGACACACAGAGAATACACACACACACACACACACACGTCCATGTTTTATAATACAGCTCTGGAAAGAATGAAGAGACCACTGTAGCAGTTTCTCAGATTTTTACTATTTATCTAATACTTTTATATTAATACGTATAATCTTTTTATTTTTGTTATATTTTTTACACAGTATATTTATATTATCTTTTTTTATGTGCAGTGGTCTTTTAATGCTTTCCAGAGCTCTAATAATAGTCAATTATAATCCACAATATAAGAACAATTAGTAAGCAAGTACATGTTTATAATAAAATTTTAATTAAATAAAAACTAAATTTAATCTCACTGATCAAAAATGTGCATGAATGCAAACTAACATCTACCCAACATACAGCATGGAATGCTACAGTCTATCCACACGTGATAAACACACAGCACTACGTGTAGTCTCTCCATATGGGAAAACAGAATGTTAGCGTCCGTAGTCTCACCCTCTCAGCGATGCGGCCCTGCAGTATCTGCCAGCAGCGGTTCATGGCTCCCAGCCTCTCGGCGAAGTCCGTCTTGTCGCTGCGCTTGCTCTCCGCGTCCTGACTGCCGAGCTGCAGCACGGACTGGTTGACGAAGTCCACAGTCAGCTGCTTGCAGCTGATGTCCACCCTGAAGCCCTGCAGACGGACGACAACCAGTGAGTATGTTGGTCACACATGGGAAGTGTCCAATTAGCCCTTCAATATTCAACTAGTCATCTACACCTATGCACACGCATACTGTACAAAACACATGCATGTACAATACATGCCACATGCATGTACAATACATGCCAAGTAGCCGGAAGATCATTTCTGAATCTTTCGTTGCTTAATTTGGTAATCGGTACAGTGTTTGAATATGCATAAATGGTTTACATGCAACCAGTTCAAAAGGTATATTGTTTGTATATTTAAGCACAGACATCATTAATCCAATATAAATCGATCTACATTTGATTCAAATTACTAAACAATTCTAACCACATCAGAGGTGGGAAATATTGAGATTGAAATAATATGTTGAGAAAAGTACTGGCGCTGTTAACGAGGTGCGAATGCTACAACGGAGGGATAGGCCTATTACGTCTTGTTTGTGAGATATACCTAGGCCTATACTGTATATGCTCATGAAACAATCCAAGCTCCAGTTTGACTTGGTGGGGTAAAACATGTTGTAGTGTGTGAGCCCCTGTCGCCCATCAGTCACACAAGAGAGATATGTAGTGTGTGCTGCACATCTAACGACTTTGAAAGTCATGTAGTGTGAACTCTGCATTAGCGTGCTGACGTGCTGATAGCTTTACACACTAATCCTTTAATGCTGACCTTACACTAGAAGACTTTGAAAAGATTCTAGAGAGCCTTCTAAAAGACTTAAGTCTGACACCTTCTCATACTGGCAATATAATAGATGACTTTGAAAAGACTCTGAAAAGACTCTTGAAAAGTCTATAAAAATACACGTCAGACACCCTCACGTCTAAAGACAATTGTGTACTTAGTCACAGGGACTTTAGTCTGGAATCATAAAGTCCAACTAAAAAAAATAAAAATACACCTAGTCTATATTGAGCTTGTCTGGAACTTCAGAAACGTCCATTTGATATGTCCTATTCTTGTGTGTACACTGGCATTCACTGGTATTCATTCACTCGCATTCGCACTTTTGAAAACAAACCGGTGCTCTGGTGCTGCCGATCCCCTCCTACTTCACTATTTTCAGGAGCCAAGTCTAAAGACGATCGAGATGACGAGAGCGCGCTACAACTCTAGTAAGACTCTCGTGATTTTATTCCGACATTTGGAAATTGGAAGTCGTTAAATGCAAGGCCAGCATAACACAGTGTTTCCCAACCCTGGTCCTGGAGGGTCACTGTCCTGCATGTTTTATATGTCTCCCTGCTCCAACACACCTGATTCATATGAGTGGGTCGTTATCAGGCTTCTAACGACCCATCCATTAGAATCAGCTGTGTTGGAGCAGGGATACATATACAACATGGGTTGGGGAACACTGCTATAACATTTACCTAATGCTACTGTTAGTCTGCTACCTTGTACTTCTGCAGGTAATCCTGGATGGCCGTTGAGCCCACTGCACTCTTGAGGCTCTCCTCGTCCTTCTGGATGACGTTCTCCATCAGAGACATCCAGTTGAACAGCTCAGAGATGGCGTGGCGCGATGCCAGCTTCTCCATTTGTACCTGTGACAGAACGCACTGACCTCGTGAGACCAACCTGCTCTCAAGAGCTTCAGTTTGACCTCGCCGCCAGATTCATTCTGGACAGCTGGGAATTGTTTTGCTCGAGTCCGAACCACAGTGGCTCTGAACAATCAGCAGCTACAGGCTTGGTTTAGGTAAATATTTTATAATTATACAAAGATAAAGTGTTATAATGCATTTCAATGGAGCATAAGCAAAAATTGAACGCTTTTGGTCTCTGTCGCTTTTGTGCTGTGTCACCAACAGCATTTTGCAGTGGAGGCTGAGGTAAGCAGCCCAGACAACTAAATCTACCATGCATGGCCTGAAACAAAGTCAATTTACCCCAAACTATTTGCTGAAGAAATACCATTGTGGCTTCATATTGATCATAGGTACTTGGGAATTACTGTTATATACTCAAAATACCCATTAACAGAGAGATATAATGGGCAATAGTGTTGTGAAATCCGTGTGTACCTCCCCATTGACTTGCATGGAACGCTGTGTCGTTCTGGTCTGCATAAATGGTGAAAAGTCACCCCTCCCTTCCAAAAATGGAATGCTGAAGTGCCGTACGTTGGAATCTCTCTGTTCAATTATATACTCTCCGATTAAGGTGTGATGTTAACCGACAGTGATAGACAATCACCGTTAGTCCATCCAATAACATGCCAAGTATTTTTGCCTTCCCTTTTCCAAACAGTTTCAATAGTTTCCCAGATCATTGTGTGTAACAACAAACCATTTGGCACATCGGGTTAAGAATGAACCCCCTCCCCCCCGGGACTTAAAACACTGTAAAATACATCCACATAGAGCTGTAATCCCATTGGCTCAGGGCTGCTAAAGCCTATTGGGTACCTGGTGGAGCTTCTCCTGAACCACGGGGAGGCGTGTGAGCAGCTCGGCCCACTGTGTGTCTACGTGTGCCAGCTCGCACCGAAGAGTCACTGTGTCCACCTTCTTCAGACGCAGCAGCTGGTTGCCCTCGGTTACCACAGAGCTCTTGAGACCGGCCTTGCCTTCTACCTCCTTGGAGAACTCCTAGGAGATAAGAGTGATGGTTTCATCCAAGATATTACTGCTCTTGTTAATACTACTTCTTGTTAGAATAATTATGTAATGCTAATTCAATTAAGTAATTCCGTTAATAGTATGCATATTTTGATTCATTTGTTTCTTTGCTGTTTCGTTACTGTACCAAAATGAATCTCTTTTAAATAAAATAATGAATTAGAGTAATTCTAAGTGGCTCCAGACAAAAGCATCTGCTAACTGACTGAACTGTAAATGTCTAAGCATGACCTACAGTACAAATGAAGAGGAATCAAGAATCACCCTAGTGTGTATACAGAGTGGCACCTCTATATACGCCCTAAGAACCGAGCCGACATGGTCTCACCAGAAAGGCAGAGAGGTGGTCTCTGACAGAGTCCAGGTCCTGGGGAACCAGCACTGCCTGGGTGTTCCAGAAGTCCAGGCGCTCCAGAGCAGACTGGAGCCAATCGTTCACCTCCGCCGACTCCCTCTGATACCTAACATGATGTTAGACATTAGCAATAAGATTGGACTGTGTATGAAATACAACACTGTATACTTACTTTAGACAACAACAACACTGAAACCAATGACTTATCACACAATGTAGCCTATCACACACAAGCAATAAACTGAGGTCATTGCTATGCTAAGTGCTAAGTGTTAGCATTACTTCTGCAGGTCGGACGCTCCCCCTGCAACACTACTGTTACTGTATCTGTTCTCTCTCTCTCTACTAGTGGACAGCATGAGCTGTGGTGTGGCTGTGACCTGGTCCAGTGTGTGAGGATGGCGTCCAGGCGCTGCAGCTCTGTGTTGACGCGGCTGGTGTTGCAGTGCCAGTGCTCCCCCAGCAGGGTGAGCTGGTTCTCCAGCCCAGGGCAGCACACAGACAGCAGGAGTCGCTTGCCCTCCTCAAGAACCTGGTGCATCTTGTGCTGGTGCTCGCTTAGACGGCCCTTCAGATCCTGTACGCGCACGCGCGTGCACACACACACACACACAGCAGATGGGAAGTGGTAACTGGGGAAACCAAACTCGGTGTAGGCATTAATCTATTAGCGTTTTTGTGTAAAGACACTTGTTCTTATGTTAATTGTTAAAATATTAATTATTTTAATCTATATACACAAACACATCTACCCCATATAACGTCATTGTAAATCCTGGAACATCGTTTGAAATCTTCCCAGGGTTTATAAAGACTACACAATAAGAAGAGAATTTGCACCCTTTGTGTTAAAGCACACCTGGTACAATGAGATCCTCTCGGTGAGTTTCTCCTCCGTCTCGTCCACGAGGCCTGCTGTGGGGATGCTGCCCTCTACTGCCTCCAGCTGGCGGTACAGGTCCTGGTGATCCTGCACCAGCCGGCACCAGGTCTAACAACAATAAGATACACATTAGTTACATTCAGGCAGGTAGCCACTTTAAGCTGGAGCCCCGCATGTACCTTAATGTATTATAATGATCATTATAACCATTAAATCTACTAGTGTTAAAACCTTACCACGCACTAGCAATACATTTGCTAACCCAAATGAAATATGTTCAGCTATATGTACACCTATAATTTACACCTAAGATCTTTTAAACATAGCCTATTCATTTCAAATGACTATCACCACATTTGAAGGTCACAAAACCTATTGTATTGAAGGTCACCAATATATTACAGCCAGACCTTCTCTAGGCTGGTGATATACTGTGCATGATGTCTCCCTCACCTCCAGAATACACTCCAGCTCCACACCTCTGCTGTGGGCCTCTTTGAGGACCCTCCTTGCCTGGCCCAGGGTCTCCTCCAGGGCCTGGCTTTCTTTAGGGAACGCCAGGCCGCTGATCTTCCTGAAGAACGTCTCTGTGAGTATCATGTGGGACTCAAGACCCTGGAAGAACTCCTGGGAAGCACAATCACAGTCACTGTTAGACCTGTGTCAACGACTCAGGACAGTCTGCTCTGTAATGGTAGTAATAGGTACATTATTCAGTGCTCTGTGTGTCTACAATAAATTATGATTTGATCCACTTGTTTGGCTTTGTGAGATTCTGTGAAGCTAATGTGAAAGGGCTTGTATTCTGATTTCTAGATCTAATTAAGAAGACAAACATGATCGCTGATGATGTTGACATGGGACAAGAAGCCCGCTGCACCTTATGTTTGTCCAGGAGATTCTGGACTTCCTCCACAGAGCTGGCCATGATCCGCTGGTCTGCGGCCATTTTGTCCTGAGCTGTATCCACCATGTCGGTCAGGTCCTGCAGTGCACTCTCATACTGGTCCTTCAGCGCCATGCTCTGGTTCAGCCCACTGTGCCGGGATGCCACGGTCATCACCAGTTCTTCATAGGCGTCCTGGAGAACTCACAGGGATACCAGTTACCCCCATGTATAATAATTAAGGAGGACTGCACTAGTGGACCAGTAGGTCTGTGACCCATGGCTCAAACAGTACCTGGAGTTTGAGCAGCTTGTTGGTTGACACTTGGTCTACCTGCAGGGCTGAGCCTCTTGTTTTGAGCTCAGTGATCCTCTGCTCAAACTCTCTGAGGCTGTCTTCTGCCTCGGCAATGACCTGGAGGGCAATAGCAGTCAGCTGTGTGTTCAATATACGGACGGGAGTGTGTGTGTGTTCATGTGCGTACTGTACAGTATTGCCCGACCTCTAGCTGTTTAGAAGCTGCTTCATCCATGACCCCAGCTAACGACTGGAGAATCTGGCACTTGGTCTCAATCAAGGCAGTTTGAAGAAGCTGTAATGCCGTCTGTAAAACAAAACTGCCTTTAGAACCCAGTTTATGAATATAGAAAACATAAATAGCTTATTTTTAATTTAGTCGCTTCCACTGCCGAGATCTTATTTCAACTCATGAATGTCAATGTAAGTCAAGCACTGTTGACCAACACATCAAACAGAAAATGTAAGATTTAAGTAGAAACCCGGTTTATTTACAAAGAAAACTAACATGAAATGTGGACTGCTGTGATTATGTGTTATTGTAGATACCAAATAGCACCATATTGTGAACATGCACAGTAGGGGGCAGACCTGGTACGCTGTGAGCTCATGAATCCTGGTTCTCATGGTTTCACAGTGTTGCCCCAAAGCAGAACCCAGGGCCCCCAGCCACTCCTTCAGACAGTCCAGGGTGTCTCCTAGCAAGGCCTGGTCCTCTGGTCGGAACCCTCTGGGTCCGGAGAGCAGGACTGTGCTGTGCTTCACATCCTCGGCCACCAGTCTCACGTCACTCTCCGACGTCTTCACGCAAGACAGGAAGAAGATTTCAGGCTAATTCTTTAAACTAATCATATTACTGAATATCTGGAATTGGAATTGGTTAGGAATAATCCATATGCTTGAGAACATAAACAAATCGTGTTTCTTTCACATTTGTTTCCACTTCAATACACTGCACAGCAGATTGAAGGGTTTTCTGCATAGAAATAGTTTCCATTCTAAGCCTTTATTTCCATTATTGCAGACTGATGCGAGGACTCTACCTCCTGCGCTTGCAGCTGCGTCTCTGCATTCTCAGCCAGCAGGACAGAACCGGAGAAGAAGCTGTTCTCCACATCATCCAGCCAGACAGACGTGGATGAAACAGCTGTGTATAGCTGCTGCTCCAGCGACATCACCTGCTTCTCATCACCGCTGGGCTACAGACACAAAGCACCGCTCATCAGTGTACCTGCTGCTGCACGCTGGACGATGTTCCAATGAACAATTGACCGAAGTAACATCGCTGTACCTGTGCGGTTGCCTGTTCCATTGTCTGCCTGAACGTGTCAAAGAGTGCCTTCAGAGAACATCTGTCCAGGGCGTGGGTCTCTTCTTTAAACAGAACCCCCCGCGCGGTCACACGGGACGTCCTGGAATAAACCTGCTGGGTGGTAAAAGAAAGGTAATCTTAATAGAGCACAATCCTTTCAGACTACTGCTAATACTATCACTGCTATACTCTAAAAGGAACAGTACCGGCTGCTTGTGTTCCTGGTCCAGGGTTTTGTGCAGCAGCTGAAGTTTGGTTTTAAACTCCAGTCTCAGACTCTCCCATCTCTGTTTCATGTGGTCGCGTGCTGCCTGGACCTCCCTCTTAACCAACGCCTCCGGGGAGAACAGCTCTGTCGTACTGCAAAGGACAATGAAGACATGGAACCTGGTTTAATGACCCATGCCCTGTTTACAGTGTGTTTGTCACTACAGGCAGAAGCAATAGCATATCTATTATAGCATAACACTGTATAAACAACCACTCATGTCAGTGAAAATGTAGGCATATTCTTTAAAACTAGATTTACTAAAAGAGTTTCCATAATGTCTTGACCATTAAGGGGTGTCCCACCTATTAATATATAGTTCAATGGTCCCAACACATATCCCTGGTCTACAGTAGGTCTTAGTGTGATGTTTAAATACCAGGTACTGCTGGGAGAGGCCTGTTGGATGAGGATCTCCTCTCCTCTGCTTGCAACTGATTGAAGCAGCTTCTTCTGCTCTGCTATCTGCTCCTCCAGCTCCTACACAGCACACACACACACACACACACACACACACACACACACACACACACAGGCTAATGTAGCATTTCATAGCAGCCATGTCCACCAATGCAGTGGCATTGCTGTATGTTGCCAGGGATGGTTAAGGTCCCTGAACTGCAGCAAGAGCTGAGAGTACTGTAGCAGTCAGGAAATAGTCAAACTTAATTTATATATTAAAATCAACTGAAACATCTTAGCCTTTGTTTGAATTAGTAAGTTCATGACTAGTTGTTTAAAGCCCCTGATTTACAACATATAAAACCAGAGGGTTTAAATATCAGACAAGCAGACATCACACAAGAGGCTCATAATCATAACACACTACACAGTACATATTGCTCACCCAAATGCAGTCAGACAATCAGCTGTACATTAGTACATGAAACATAAATGGCCGGTTTCACAGACATGGATTAAGCCTAGTCCTAGACTAAGATCCTTTTCCAATGGAGATCATCATTGAATTTTTGTTTTAGTCTTGGACTAGCCTTAATCCATGTCTGTGAAACCGGCCATATCACATTAACAGACATGGTCCATGTGTCAGGAAGTACCCTCTGCCTCTGCAGGCTGTGCTGGTGCTGTTGGGAGCGCGTGGTGCGAGCCTGTGCCAGCCACTCCTGCACACTGGAGCTCTGAGACGGGCTGGAGTCAGATTCACTGTCCTCCTGGTCGTGCAGAGACCCCTGCAGTGGAGCACACGGAGAACATCATGCACCATGCATTCACTAGGACACACAGCAGTGTTGATGTGAAAAGGAAAATCAACTCAAAGATCATCCACTGAATCCATTGCTGAGATAAAGATTGGTCGGTTGAATTAGTGAGTTCATGATTGGTTGGATACAGCCCGATACCCCAGACATAATAAATCTTAATGAACAAGCAGGTGTAACACAAGATGTTCAAGACAGACATTACATATTTTCTCAGGTGGCGTTTCAGCTCTTCCCAGGTTAATGTGGCCTGCACACAGATCACAAATTCCCTGACGTTAGTTGTTGCAACTCTAGCAGCTAAAGCCCTTCACATTACTGATTTACTGTAGCTTATCCAGTACAATGCACTTAACTATCAGTTAAACTCCAATCGAAACAATAACACCACTTCATTCAGTGTCATAGGGTACGACTCACATACAATATTGGAAATACATTGCAAAGTCTATTATTTTGTTCTTGTGTGCGGTCTGCACCACTTTGTTTATGTTAATATGTATGGAGCCAGGGCTGTGTAGAAGTTCCAGATAATATTTTCAGCACATACAGAGAACGTTAAGCTAGAGAGGAGATATTTAATGAATTGGACAAAAAAGTCTATTAGTTTACAATAATTTACTATACCTTTAAGGTAAACAAGTAAAAACTAGGCAAACCTAGTTCAGCCGGGCCATGGGCATGAGCCAAAACCATAGGTCAATGCATAGTTTACCATGTAAAGTTCCTCAATGAAACGTCACAGAAGTTGGGGTCAAACACTATTGCTGCATTACCGCCACCTACTGTCTACATGGTGCATTACCACCACCTACTGTCTACATCAGGGGTGCCCAACTCCGGTCCTGGAGGGCCCCTATCCAGCTTGTTTTAGATGTCTCCCTGCTCCAACACAC
>JAODTR010086903.1:0-14295 GCA_025399935.1 Amblyopsis rosae | reverse complement strand
AAGGGAAGTTTGGGGTCCCTTGCTGAAGCTGCTGCCCCCGCGACCCGACTCCGGATAAGCGGATGAGGATGGATGGACTATTGATGTGAAGGCTTCACACATAACCTAGAAACAATAGATTGTATATATATATATATATATATATATATATAGTATACTGTATCTGTGTGTGTGTGTGTGCTCTGCAGGGAGAATGCTCCGCCAGGTGCTACAACATCTTCGTGCTGGAGACGGTGTGCGTGGCCTGGTTCTCCCTGGAGTTCCTGCTGCGTTTCATCCAGGCGCCCAGCAAGTGTTCCTTCCTGCGCACGCCGCTCAACATCATCGACGTAGTGGCCATCCTGCCGTACTATGTCACCCTCATGGTGGACTCCCTGTCCGTGGGCGGGAAGCCCGCCGGCTCGGCCAACAACTACCTGGAGAAGGTTGGGCTGGTGCTGCGCGTGCTACGCGCCCTGCGCATCTTCTACGTGATGCGCCTGGCGCGCCACTCCCTGGGGCTGCAGACGCTGGGGCTGACCGTGCGCCGCTGCACGCGCGAGTTCGGCCTGCTCCTGCTCTTCCTGTGCGTCGCCATGGCGCTCTACTCGCCGCTGGTGTTCCTGGCCGAGAGCGAGCTCGGCGCCAAGCAGGAGTTCACCAGCATCCCCGGGAGCTACTGGTGGGCGGTCATCTCCATGACGACGGTGGGCTACGGGGACATGGTGCCGCGCAGCATCCCCGGCCAGGTGGTGGCGCTAAGCAGCATTCTGAGCGGCATCCTGCTCATGGCGTTCCCCGTCACCTCCATCTTCCACACCTTCTCGCGCTCCTACCTGGAGCTGAAGGAGGAGCAGAGACGCGTGCTCCGCCAGAAGGTTGACTCCCAGGACAGCACCAAGTCGCAGAACAGCGAGGACTCCCAGGAGACGGACAGTTACCACGGCATCGTGGAGGCAGCGGCGGCGGCGGCGGTTACCGCAGCCCAGCACAGGAAGTCAGTGGCTCTCGCTTCTCAGCGGGCGGTGGAGATCAAAAGAGCCATGCAGAACTAGACTTCCTGTGTGCGTGTATGTGTGTTTGTGTGTGTCTGTGTGTCTGTCTGTGTTCAGACAGACAACTGCCACGAATAGCGTTGACAAGCACTGAGGATTGTGAACAGAGACTATTTCTTTCCCCTCCCAAGTTCTGGGCTCTGCTTTGATCTGGTCTGTAGCACCCGTGTAACAGAGGGTATTGGGCCTTTTTTTAGACAAGTTTAACAGGAAGACTACACATTTGACTGGGATAGTCAGGATACAGTTTTCAGTAATACATTGTAGAGTAGGCCTACAGTACAGTATAAAAGACAAACATTTGGCGCAATGAGATTAGAAACTGTGACACTATTTCCTTGGCTGCGATTCAGAATTGATATTTGCCTATGAATACCAAACATGCACAGTGATATTTGATGTATGAACCAAAATATGGTTCAGGTAGTTACATCTGACTGGAAATACAGGCTTTGACAGACCTGCAGTCTATGTATTGTGTGTATAAACATTCTTCATCCATTCCAATATCTGTATTGTACTTGGTCAAACTAAAATGGCCTATAGTAGGCAGGGTCCTGCTATTTAAATGTCATGTTGCAGGTGAAGTCAGAATGTGCTTACAGCACAAAATCACAGCTCTGGCAAATGTATCTACTGGTTTAAATGGCAGATCAGGTAGTACAACGCCTCATCACAAGATAATTATGTTTAATGTTCTCTCAGATTTGTGCTTGGCCTATTTTAATATACCCAGCTTCAGGCAATTATAGACTAGTCATTTAACTCTTTGCAACAATAAACCAACGGACCAGAAATAAGGCGGTGGAATGTTTTCCCCCCAAGGCAATTACAATATAGCAAGCCAATGTCAAAGCTAAACATTTTATTTTATTTTAAACAAGTCTGTTTTTCTGCTGTTTAGCGCATATTGGAGTAATACAACGATTCAGCCCACTCCCCATTTTTTACATTGGTTGTACAATGGGTAGGCTAAAACTAAAAACTATACAATATAAGCATTTCTATTGGACCACTGCCCATACGCTGTTGGCGTTCAATGTAACCACGTTACCACTCTGTGTGTCAACATGTATACATACAATAAATAGTAAGTCTCCATATTGTAGCTCTAACCCTTTTTAGAGGTTTACATTAGCATACCACTATGGAAATGTATGGGAGCACTTTGAATAGCAGAGGAAAGGAGCAGAGGATACACGGGAAGCTCATTCTTTTCATGTTCTGCTCAGCACAGAAGTGTTTTTGCTATCTAAAAGGTACAGTTAGGCACCAAATTTTGAATCACAGCCATTGGTTTGCGTACCCTTTAAAAAGCATGCCAACATTTTATGGTAGCTAGCATTTGTATGGTTTAAGAAATAGGTCTGCGGACATTTTCTTTTGTTGAAATAGGGTGCAATGAGACAGTTTATTAATACATGTAACTTTGTTTTGTTTTGCTTTAAACTCAGGATTGGCTTATCTTAATAAATTGTATAAAAAATATGCTGCATACATACTTTAACTTCCGTAAGTGTGATCCATCACTTGATGGTATTGCTTGGATGGTAGAATGGCCATGAACTACACTCCTGACAGGTGATGTCAGCCAGACCAAAATGGATAAAGGGAGCTAAGGCAATAATTCATCACCCCAGACGTAAGTATACCTGACACAAACATCTTATGCAAACAAACTTGTAGCCAGCCAGTGTAATGTCTTCCAGAGTTTTCCCACAACCACTTAATTTTTTTTATATACATTTTCATAATGCCACATTATACTGCATTTTCTCTCTCTCTGTGTGCATAAAAAAAAATGTTTTGGTGGATTTTCAATCCAGATTATAAACGTAACACACAAACTGATATATTTTTGGTACTTAACATTTAAATTTCTCAAAACACAAGTTCTTAAGTTCAAAAACAGAAACTGGCAGTTGTCATGGGGAAACAAAAAAGTGTAGTAGGACATAATGAACTAAACAGTATAGGTAGGCACAAACAAAATAAGTAAATTATGTCATGTTTGTGTAATGTAACTGTGGTTCTATGTGAAGTCACGAACACAACAATAATGCTCATAAAAGAATGCGTAGACAACATATTTTGTGTACTTGTGACATCTTCCCCATTCTGACATACGTTATCATCATTCTTCAACAACCATATTAACAGTCTCAAAATACTTCCTCCATAGGCATTAAAAACGATAAAAACATAAGTACAGCTAAAAATGTACACTAAATACACTGCCTCTGATTACACACTAGTTCCCATCAGCAATGTCCGTCCATCCATCCATCTTCATCCGCTTATCCAGAGTCGGATCGCGGCAATGTATTCAGTGAAAAAACAATAAATGGTAAAAGAAAAATAAAGGAAAATTGTTTTGATTGATAATAAAATAAATGCCAATTATACAGGTAACGCATTTTGGCCACTTTCTAATAATCTCAGAAAAGTATTGGCTTGAGAATGATGAAAACTTCTATGGTACAAACACTGTGCTTCTCGTATGTGCTTGTGTCTTTCAGTTGACTTGGAGTGTTCCATGGTCATTAGATTCCCTTAACTTCAGGGGTTTACATTTAGGTAAATCCACTCTCCCAGACTGCCTTTAGTTCTGTAGCACGAAGGAGTCTGACTGACCCCAGTCATTTGACCCCACAAAGATAAAACTGAAAATATTGACTCCATTTTGTACATTCAAAATACGTCATGTAATAATACAACTTTTTCAATTGGTTATTTTACATTGCAAGTAAAGAAGCCAGCAAGGTTTGAATATCTGTTAAGGCAGAGGTTTTCATGCGACAATAAGCATTTGTGGACAAGGAAGGTGACCCACATCTTGAGTGTCAGCGTAAGACATTCAAGTGCATACGACTGCAGTCTTGTGCATACTATTCCATGTTCTCTCTCACACACGCACGCACACAGTCTCTGGCCCCGCATGTTGACACATACAGAATAGTCAATAAATACAATAAAATTGAAAGTTTCTCTTTAAAGTCAATGTCTTTCAGTAAGCTACTATAGCTCAGCACCAACCCACATTACCTGGTGTGTCCATGCCATACTCATGGATGCGCACACATCCCCTGACCAAATGACAGCCTCCCATAGGAGCCTTAGCACTGACATGCACAAGTGGAGAGGCTCACAGCATCCCCAGTTTATCCATT
The DNA here is from genome assembly GCA_025399935.1 of Amblyopsis rosae. Taxonomy (NCBI): domain Eukaryota; kingdom Metazoa; phylum Chordata; class Actinopteri; order Percopsiformes; family Amblyopsidae; genus Amblyopsis; species Amblyopsis rosae. Next base: position 10,091 of record JAODTR010086903.1, on the reverse strand, counting down.
GAAGGTGGAGGGACCACCCATAAGAAGTGTTCCTGCATTGATGTGTGCATTTGTATGTGACCGGCACTGTGTGCGTGTGTGTGTGCGTGTGCGTGTGTGTGTGTGTGGTGTGGGGTTGGTGGAAGCCTCTCAGAGAGCCTTGGCACTGGTGGTGTGAGACACGGTGTGGGACACTGGCTTCTGTGGGTAGCGGCTGTAGTAGTACACCTGGAAGAGGATGGCAAAGTCCACCACCACTTGGAGGAGGCCGCACGTCCAGAACTGCACGGGGGCCTGGGTCACCAGGAAGTAGGCCGTCTTAAAGGTGTCCCCACTCGTCCACATCAGAACCATCTTGATGCTGGGGACAGGGGGAGAGGAGCGTGAGCTGTGTTCATATTTCCACACTCAATACTATGAAGTCTTGCTACTAGGAACACCTTGCACCAAACACACAGCAAGTACCATCTACTGTACAGCTGTGTTTACCCTACCGTGGCACATCTGTGAAAATCAGAGCCCGGAATGAGGCCAACGGAGCCGACAATCACATCCTAAACTCAATTTGCATACAGCTGGCCAGTTTATTTGTATAGGCTAGCTTGCCCCGTGTTGCCGATCTCAGAGGACTGTCCTTGTTTGTCTGGAACAAATTACACATCTCAACCCTAAATCCCTCAATGGAACATGCACAGCTCCCAAGTTAAGTCTCCATTTTCCGAGCTTTGGCTGGCAAGATAGCAACACAATGTTCTCGCCAGCAGACTGAGTCATAACGGATCTCCACGGAGATAAAGAAATGCAAATCGGTGCCGGTGTGGGAACAAAGATCTGAAATTATATCAAATAAATTTCCCCCTTGGGGAAAAAATTAATATCAGGATAAATTCCCTGTAGGGAAAAAGCTGTACTGTGCTATGTACAGCATGCGTCTCCACATGAAAATAAAAGAAATATAATTATAATAAAATATGAAAATAAAAAAGGAATTATGGATGTTTTTTTCTGGATAGCAGGGCTGTCCATTGGCTGGGTAAATACAGCAGGTGTTTATCTGGGCTTCATCCATTTTACTAAACACACACATGCATTTTGCCTGGAAAACCTTTTGTTCCCATGCGATGCGAGTACGATGTTCCTTGTGGCGACTGTGAACTCTACTAAGGAGAAGGAAAATAAAGTCTAATGAGTGCAGAGACGAGACGCAGGAGAATCCACCCGAGGCATGAACATCTTCATACGCTTGTCAGAATGGGGAAATATACACAGTATGATCAGGCAGGGGAATGTGAAGACATTGTTTAAGTTGCATGAAAAGTATTTACGGGCCTTTCAATGATTTTTGACAGTTGGCACTGTTGATGTTGATGCCTGTATCCCCTTAAGTTCAGCGGGAAATTTCACCCCTAGCCAAATATCATACTATATAACACGCAACAGGGATCTGAATCAGCGCTGCACTTGCACATATACGAATACTCAAGCATGCACACACGCTTGATTTAAAGCATAGCATTCCAACTGTATTGAACTTCTATACCTAGAACAATAAACATGAATCATGAACCGTGTAAAAATAAAAGCTGTTCTCTGGAGGCATGTTGGTTATGTCAGCGTTATTGGACTAGGCCTAGTTCAATGATGCCAAGATACCCGTCTTTCACAAAGTGAAATCAAATGCATTATTTTACAATGGTGAAAAGACCAGCCTTCACACTTAAAATAATTATTCAGTTGACATTTCACCTTCCATTTCTTCAAAGGTCGTGTTTAAAGCAGCACTCAGAGTAGTATTTGTCAAACCCAAGAACCAATACATTTCAAAGGACTACCCTGTGTATGTGGCAAAAGAGCAATTAGAGCCTTAATCTCATAATACAGGGCCTTAGCATTACACCTGAGCCATCCCACATATTGCAAATCCTCAGATCCTTTGCAATACTCCATGAATAACCGAAACAACCAAACTGAAACATGAAATGAAAACATATAGCTGAACAGAGCCCAGACTTCAAAAGCAGGTAGAACATGCATACATAACAAGAAATTCATTCCTAAAGGGCTAAAGAGTGTTACGTTAGCAAGACCCCCATCCATGCTCAGAAATCCTAAAAAACTAAAACAGAGAGCTCTGCGATGAGAGGCTATTAAGCATACGTGCTCTGTGCTAGCTTGACTGTGAGGGAAGACTTCACCTTTGTACTCTTGTACCTCTGCCTGTCTGCCAACCTTGGCTACGGCTCGCGGAGGAGTCGCGTCTCCTCTCCTACTGAATTATTCACTTATCGGGACCTCGCTCCGCTCATTTGTACGACTGATTCGAGGCTACTCCACTGTACACGTCCTCCTTCTCATCTCTCCTTACCGTAACCAACTGCTCCCGCGGTGCTCCCTCAATATTCCCCTCCCGCCATAACCATCTTCCTCTGAGCCCATTTATCTTCCCCTCCTCCAATCCTTTCCATCTTAGTCTGTCTAATCTATAGCTGTAGGCACTTTCTCCCCCTCTCTCTCTCCACCATATTTTCCTGCTGTAAGGAGCTTGTTAGCTCGGTGGAAAGCGAAACATCTCCTCACATTCCTCAACAGTTACGACGGTGTGTACCAGCGGGTAATAATGAGAGGAGAGGGAGGACTCTTATTATGGAGCTGGCAAAACCAGATTGAAATCAGCGGGACTGGGGAATAGGCTGAGAACATGCTGGCTACTTCTTTGCTACCTTTGACCCCCAAAATAAAACATGGGCAGCAGGATATTGGGAGGAGGCAGAGCTGAATTCACATAACAGAAGTGAGGGGCTAGCTACAGTATAGCCCTAGCCACAACTAGTCTACTAGCCACTATGGCGCCAGTTGCTAGGTGTAATGGCTAAGCAGGCTGGTAGAGATGTTCCAAGCTAGGAAACCACAGCATGCTTAAGGAGTATAAGCTACTTGCTGTTTTGTGTGAACAAAACAGTTCCTATATGCTGTGTAGTTCTCAAGTAACATAACAATATGACTAATATTTGAATACAAAGAAAGAATGCAATGTAACGACAGTAACTCTCCTCAGTTGGTTGGGAACATTGCATTTCCTCTGCGGCCTGTCTGTCCAGTGATGGCTACAGGGATCAAAGGGCCCTGAGCTATTGGCCATATCTTTAACAGCTCCAAGAGAATAATTGTGGCTGTGGAACAGACAGCAGTATCACACCCCCTCACCCACCGGGTTACAGCCTGTCAGAATCCATGCACACATCACCTCCCAACGTGTGGCTGCCGGTGTGTGAGAAGCGTGTGTGTATGACGTACACCCATGTGTGTGTGTGTGTGTCAGCCAAGGCTAAATAAGGCTGTGCCTCTGTTATCTAGCCTGTGGGATGCAGCTCAGGCCCAGAGGCCTTATAAGGACACAGCCAGTCCATGAACCTCTCTATTACCTGTGCCGTTTGTGGTGTGCGTTTGTACATCCTGCTTTATAGCAGGCCAACTGCCACCTTGGCATCACCTGATGGCTGCCAGTCTGGCTCAGCCAATCACAGCCTAGCTCCCACATCAATCAGCCAAGGGGACCATTGTCAGTTCATCCTGATGTGGCAGTTAGTGGGCTAGCCTGTTAGCAGACCTAGCTAACATAACCAACGTCAGATGAAACAACGCTGCCTTCGGCCTCAAATGCACCCACCTCTCGCGCCCCCCCCCCCCCCCCCACTGTCTCGCGCACGCGCGCACACACCTCATCACCATCACTACAACTCTGCTCATTCCCAAGTCGGCCTACGCATGGTTTGTGACACACGAGAAGCCCGTTTGGAATGTGTGTGACTACATGTTGTTTGTTAGCATACTGCACTGCTGTCTCCTGCGGGCTTGGACACAGAGGTCCGCTGTCTTTGTTCCTCAATGGGAATGAAGCCTACGCCAAAAATAATTCTCTACTCATTATTCACACGTGTCAGAGGGATCTTTTTACTCTTCTTCTTTGTTATCTCATGTATTATGATACATGTGATGTGGAGTGTGAGAAACAAACATGCGCTAATGAAGCAATTTGAGACAAACATCACAGGGCCACGTAAAATGTGCTTGTAGAATGACTGAAATACATTTAAATGCTCCAGGGCTGGCCAAATACGCACTATCGTGGCAAACCCAGACATTTAATAACAGACCTTAAAGATAAGAGTAAATCAGCGTAGACGTATTTGATGAGAGGTAATTGGGAGAAAGTCTGATTTCAAACAGGACGCCCGATACATACTGTGTTCCAGCCACTTAAGACAGAAGCATTCTGCTTTACCTCTTCTGCCTGTCTGTTTCATCTGCGATGCGAACATGGTTGCCTATTGACGCACACGCATGCACGCACACTTTCAACTGTCACGCCACAGGTTTATGATTGGAAGAGTGCCAGCAAACTGGCAGACCAGAGTGCCATAAATTGTGCAGGTAGGCAGGGGGACAGCTAAGCGCACACACACACATACACTCATGTGAGTAATGGAGTATCCTAGCAACAGCCTGCCATATACAGGCACAACAGGTTGTGCACAGAGGAGGGGATTTGGGGATGGGGGGGGGAGGCACACATACAATAAGCAGAGATGGAAATACCAGGGTCTTCTGCTTTCAGTGGCAGCTAGGCTGACTGATATCTGTGGGCGAGGGGGGGGGGGGGGGTTGCATCGCCAGTACACCTCCGTGTGTCATCTGCGCATGGACATGCAAGGCCATGCAAACACCGCTAATTAAATGCTACCGATATCGCAGCTGTAAACATGGCTAATGGCTTTAGCGGATGTAAGTAAACAACTGCATCAGTGTGCAAGACCTGCAGTCGTTACTTTTCATTGCACTCCATTGATTTTATTGTAGTGGAAATCACGTTCACATGCATATGAGGCGAATCACTGTAAATGTGGCTCGATTGTGGCTAAAACCACCATTAGCATCATGTTGCCAAACTAACTATTTCATCCAGGCAGTTTAAGATCGTAAGAAAAGAAAGTCAATAACGTTATCGAGTATATTCGGATGTGGGAACATTTTCTTGAATTCATATATAATCTTTCAAAATAGTGTAGAAGGCCAGACCAGCACCCGACTGTGTTGTGCCCACTCCAGCGCATAGAGACGGGTCTAGTCAGTCGTGGAGGGATACGCAGGCAGAGTAAGAGGCCCTGGGGCAGCGGGGTCAGGGTAAGAGGAGCTGTCATGTCGGCAGGAGTAGCAGCCAGACGGCCCTGCAGCTTGAGGCTGTGCTATCTATCTGCCATGCTGAAAGAGAGAGCATACACTGGCTGGTTGTCCCCATGGACTCACGTGACGTCCTTTAAAACCTTTCAAACGCTACACTGAATACGGCCCATGGCCCACATAAAAGCCAGCTTCATTGATTACGGAGCAGCGCTCTTTAAAAATCAATTTGGACAAGGCCCCTAATTAGCTCGCTCGCCAAAATGACACTGGTCGACGTGAAGAGGCTGAAATGATACATTAGCAAGACACGAGTGCCTCATTATGATATGGACTGTCAAAGACATGCGAGATGGCATGTTGTCATGTTAGCATAACAAACGTCTCTCGGACCGTCCACGCCACTTACAGCCAGTAAGAGACCGCCGCAAGAAAAGTTAATAAGCACATGTCATTGCAATGATGAGCTGTTCTTCACCTCCTGTTTTAATGACCCGTCAGACGTCAAGCCCACCTCCACCCTACCCCACGCGCCCACCAACCCACCCACCCACAGCCGCTTTAGCTAGTGCTTGGTGGAAGGCTCGCTAAAGCTACGCTAATGGACTCTAGCGAGGTGAAAGGTGGTTTGTTTACGTGAAAGAGGGAGGGAGGTTTTCATCTGTGCCGTTTACATAATATTGCTGTGTGTGTGTGTGTGTGTGTGTGTGTGTGTAGAATATTCTGAGACCATTACTTGCAGACACAAAAACAACCTCATATGAATCTCATGACGACACTAATGCTAAAAGGCATATTGAATGTACGGAACACAAATATCACCACAACAAAACAATGACATTTTCAATTATGATAACAACAAAACTCTCACTCTGCTCTAATTGACTCATAATAACCCGTATGCTTAATGTGGAATGGATAGAAGAAAACAGGAATATGTGGTCAGTTAATTAACAAAAACAGACACAATATACTGTGTGTGTGTGTGTGTGTGTGTGTGTGCGTGCGTGCGTGTGTGTGATGTTCTTTTAAATAGAAAGATGATTAAAGATGGATTATTAAAATACATTTAAGATTGACATACTACAGCATACAACAATATAACATACTATAGTAATAGTTGCCATTCATTAATGTGTTCAGTATACCTGGTTAGTTAGACCATTATCTCTCACGACCATATCTGAATGTTATTGCCACTGACCATACAGCGAGCTGTGAGGGATTAGCCATGCCTCATCTGTCTTAATCTTCTCCCATCATGTTCGCGTGTGTGTGTGTGTGTGTGTGTGTGTGTGTACTGCACCTCATGCCCTCGGTGGACTTGTTCTGGTAGTTGCAGTAGAGCTGAGGCGTGCCCAGCATGGCCTCAGTGAAGACAGCCAGGAAGCCCAGTGTCTCCACGAACACAGCTGACTCTAGCATTAGGTAGGTGGTGTAGGCGGCCAGTATGGTGAAGGCCAGCACGCACTGAAGGTAGTCCACAAAACGACTCCACGACCAGAAGTAGGTCCATTCAAAGTCTGGGGCGCGCACACACAAACACACACACAGCTGTTTCTGGGGCAGTTTGCTTTTCAGTGGGAATCAGTACCGTCTAATATTGAGTGTACTGTTACACACTGCATTTAAACAACATACAGTATCAAAACACCAACATATTACATCAGGCAGTGGTCGTCATCATCTCAATGACACTCAATGTGGACGCACAATGATTGCGGTTCAAACCAGCTGTGAAGCGCACACATCCACCCTCACATGATGGGCTTGCATTGTTCTCTACTCCTCCCCCTGCACAAACAACAGTAAATTGGGAGGGAAAAGACTGTGTAATCCAATCGAGGAGTGTATCTTTATTTACAGACATGGTCAGTGGTTGTACTGGCTAACAGACACTGGGTTACACCTGACTAATATCCAAGTAAGCCGTGTGTGTGTGTGTCTGGGATGTACTATTCCATTCTTAATTAAGTGCTATTGTGAACACACCCAATAAACTATGGCAGCCCAGGCCGGCAGGCAAGCATCTCAGGTTACAGACGTCTATGCATCACTTGCGCTGGTAACAGGCGGGACTGGTGAATGACTGGTCTCCATCTTAAATGTGTATTCACCCGCCTTTTGTAAACCAAATGATTAATCAAGGACCGGCAGCCAAAGAGCAACAATGGGTGTGTGCGCGACCAAGCTTCACACCCAGTTCTAGTCATATTCTGTTACGTCTGGCTACACGAATGAAGGTTCCGTCTGCCGTCTGAAGCGCTTCACAGATTGCCTTCATGGCAATGGGGAATTAGACAGGGGGTTAGTGAAGAAGACTAGACAAACATTTCATTTCATTGCTACTCAAGCTTGTACCCTTGTAAATCTATGGTGTTTTTAAGTTAAACTTAATATACATCTTTAGGCTAAAAGGGAAATGAAAACCATGCATATAATTGTCACTCACCCAATAGGAGAGATAATTTAAGAGTAAATCATGAAAATTGAATATTTGCTGATAGGAAAGCTGATGCCGCAGTACTGTTTCTGAAATAGGATTTCTACAGGCCTACAATGTGAAAGAGCCTGTTCATTTAATAATGTATAAATTAGGTTCTCCTTATCAGGTGCCTCTTGGAGTTCCTCCCGTAGAAGACAAGGGGCTTGGAAAAGATGATAAAACTCAAAGATGTTTTAATTAATCTCAAACGTTTTCAGAAACACCATTACTAAACAAGACTAGCACTGACTGACTTTTTATAATCTGGCCTATCAGTGTACTGTATTGTAAGTAAGTGTAAGTAATTTAATTAAAAGGCTAACTGAAAGGGTTTGCAAAGGTTTATTTAATGATCGATTTTTTTGTATTTGCAATACTGTTTGTATGTAGGCCTGACATTTTCCTTACATTTCAAAACAGAATACAAAAGGTCTGCTACATACGCACCCATTCCAAACCAAGGTTAGCAAAAATGTGATTAGATATTAGTTTTTTTTTCCTTGAACTAGTTAGAGAATGCTAGCTTTGCAAAACTGATTTAATGCAGTGATTCCTTTGTGGCAAGCAAGGTCAACAACCTCAAGAAACTGAATCCAATACAAAAAGCCAAAGGTCTTATCCGTTAATAAAAGACAGAATGTCTTGGCAATCTGTGCACAAACAACTGCAGATGGAAAAGCCTTTTAGAGTTTCAGACACACTGGATCTCCAATACACATACCACCATTGTAGTGTATATTGTATTGACAAATAATTATTACATTTAGGTTTCAGCCACTGCTAATGCTAACAGGTGTATACAATCACGCACAAATCCACCCATCTCCATTGACACAAACTTGTGGAAAGCCTTCCGAGAAGGCTGGAGGCTGCTCCATACTAATGCCCATTTGTTTTGGAATTAGATGCCCAACAAGCTCATATAGACATCCACACTTTGGGCCATACTAGACATAAATTGATCCAAGCACACTTTTGGAGGCTACGCCTTTCCTCCGGCATGTGTGGAGGGTTGCAAACATCTTCTAACCACAAAAGAAGACACCCTATTGTGGCTTCTAATCCTATCCTATCCACCCATCCCACATGAGTCTGTGTGGGGCTACAATTGAGAGCTCTGAGCCCCGGGTGAAAATATCTGTTCACAAGCACGCTGGCAGTTAAGTGACGGGAGCCGGCGTCTAGCATGGCGTGTTGGAGGCAGGCCTGGTGGAAGCAAGCCTGCCGGAGGACGGCTGTCTCCTGCTGATAACAGCCAACATCATAGACAACACAAAGGAGAGAAAGGATCAGGGGCCGCGGCGTAGCCTTCAAGACGCCCACATAGCTGCTGGAGACATGGGTATACCCACACTGGCTCAGTGTCACACTGGATAGCAACGGCTGTCACGGCGACAATACAGGAGCAAGCCATGAGCCGCAACCCTACGTGTTATCAGGTTAAGAATTAAAAGGTGGAGTCAGTCAGAGTGTAAGCTAATACACTGAAGGGAGTCCCTGACTCAACCTTTAAGCTGCCCTCCATGGTCCTGTTTACTAAACTGACCAGCCCACGCCAAAACAATTACTTTCACCGGCGATCACAGCATTTTAACATGCTCGTTTGACAGTTGGAGAACACTAGGGGGCAGTGATTAAAAGGCACAATTGGTCTAAATAGCAAAAGCCTGCTTGTACAGTCACACCATTGCGCTCTACGGTGCACGTAGACATATGGCATACATACTGTTGGTCAGACTTGACCAATTCCAAGTGACTGTTGAGAGACAGAAGCTGGGAAGTGGAAATTTGGAAAAGCAAATAGCCCACGAAATTGAGACTGGGATTTCGTCATGGTTCAAAAATAAGACTTAGCACAGGAAAAACAGGCTTTTCTTGACAAAACAGTAATTCATTTTTCTGCACAGCTGCCAATCATAAAACGCTGCTTTGCTTCAGTATATTAGACTAGCTAACCGCTGGTTTTCCATATCTGTAAAACCGACGGTTAGAGTGTTAAAAAAATAAATTAAGATCTGCATTTAAAAAAGTTATTACTAGGCTTAATGCATGTCTGAAACCAGCCCGAAACCAGCCCATCAAATTTAATGCTGGATGCTACAGTATGTTGCAACCTAGCCCTATAGTGGGAATGATACATCTACAATTATAGCCGCTTTTCGTCATCCATAACCAGAGCACATCAGTTATCATCAAAATCAGAGATAGAAATACCTGTTTTACATTTGTTCCTGAACGCTCGTCAAATCACAGCAAATCATGGTTGTCTATATGAGCTCAATATTGCTTTAAAAAAAAAAAAAAAAAAAACTTCAGCAGCTTCCAACAGCATGTATACCATGTGGCAGCTGCATGGTTGTGTCAGATAATCTCCTTGATAGCTACAGTAGAATATATATGTTAGGTTTGTTTTCTGCAGGAAGTGCAGGGTATATTTAGCTGTGTGTGG
>JAODTR010086882.1:0-14297 GCA_025399935.1 Amblyopsis rosae | reverse complement strand
TCCCCTCACTCGCGAACAAGACCCCGAGGTACTTAAACTCCTTCACTTGGGGTAAGGACTCATTCCCTACCTGGAGTTTTTTCTTGTATTACATTTAATGTAATTTACCACCATTGTGTATATTGGTATTTTCATATTATTTGTCCCAAAATGTTCACCATTGTTTTCTGTTTAGGCCTCTTTATATTGGCAACATGATAGAAACACCCATGGCAGCCCAAGCTGTTTCGCCAACTGTCACATTAGGTTTTAAGATTTCTTCCAAGTAATTATGACTGCACTCATGGCTTATACTGTAGGGACTTGACATTGGAGTCAAACTATTATTGTCTGTACATCACGATTATATAGTTTGCTATGCACAAAGTATATTAATTATTATGCCTTGAGTGCAATACTAACATTTTAATCTAAATCACACATTCGGATAGAAACTAAATCATGGTACAATTCCATCTACACATTTTTCATCAGACTAGCTCCAAGCTGTGGAAGTGGTAGCCTATCTTGTAAAGAGCCAAGCATTGTTTCATGCACATAAATGTGCAATTAGCAGATGCCATCTGTAATTCTTATATATGTTTGGTTGGAAACTCAACAGGTTCACATTTCTGGCAGATATGAAAAGGTACATGTTGAGCCTGCTGTTAGAACTGACCTTTTTTAACCTAAAATTACCCTAAGTACCCTAACATTATTTTCTAAGACAAACTGTACTCATTGATGTCACTTGTTTGCTACAGTACATGACGTAATTGTATATACGCATTATCCAGTTCAGCAGGATAATGCCCCATGGCACAAGGCTAGGAATGTCCAGGAAGGGTGCCATGGATGGGATAATGAATTCAGCTCAATGCTGCTGCTTACCCAGTCATCACAGCTTGTGATCCAGATGAACATCTGTGAAATGTAATGAAACAAGCCAACACAACACAACTGCACAAACTATTGGAGTGGGCATGGACTAGGATGTTTGTGCAATGTTAATAAGGATGCTTACTGTGTCCAATACATTGAGTGTGGTAAATGCGGGTGGGGGATGGGTATCTGTGAAATGATGTATTATAAAATAAGTGCACCCAGTTGGTGACTTTTTAATTTCTTGAAGCACAAACTGGTTTACCACTTTGATCTGTGCAATGCAAGGGTACTCAGGGTCTCATAATATAGCACAACAACAAAAAAACTGTTAAACCGCTTCTACCCCTGCTCAAAGCACAGCACTCTCATTTTCCAGCTGAATTCCCGTAATTGATTTTATAACCAGTTCTTGCTTACTCTGATCACATGCTTGGTTTAGATGTGGTATGTTTTTGCAGCATTTTGTTTGCAGACATTACAAAGGTTAGTGCATAGGCTTATTATCGTGTGATAAATGCCTAACTGCCAGTGATTTTTCATTGTTGTCTGCAACTCCCAGTATTTTTTTCTACTAGTTACTAATAACTGCAATCACTATTAAAAGGCAATTAGCTTAAAACACATGTTTATTGTACAGGTACTGTAAAATAATTGGGCATTAATTTCACCGAATTACTAAACTCATAAAGGCTCATAAAGTTCAAACCCACAAATAATGTCTACTGTACATTTTCTTAAGCTTGATCTTGTCTACCACTCTTCAACCTCAGTTACTGTTGGCCTTTAAACCGTAATTTACTGTAAACCTCCCTGACTTTGGTCATAAACTATGTTTATGACCAAAGTCAGTTGTGAGGACCCTGTTTCTTTAAAAAAAGAAAAGAAAAAAAGAAAATAATGTATTGTCTATTGCTTCCCTGGACACAAGTTCCTGCCATACAACAACAAAATTTCTCCAGTGGGTATTTTAATATTGCTGTCTCATAATTTAGTGCTGGGTCCTGCTTACAGCCTTGGAAAACCCTTTTATCAGCCCTTGTTGTAAGCACTGTTGCAAGGCAGGGTATCTTCTCTTTCTGAGATGCAATGCATTACCTTTTACCCTAATGTGACTTCTTCTTTAATGTTATCTATTTCTCACAAGTGTGAAAATGGTGCTGTACTGTAGTTTATTGTTACCTGTTTCTTTATTTGAATTGATAAATAATAATTTGCAAACAAAAATAACAGTAGTTTACAGTACTATACCTTTTGTTGTCAGGTAACTTCATGTACAATAAAAACAAAGCATGTGAATGCCTCAATGGAGAGGTAATGACAAAATACATACAGTAACAGCCTACACTCTTCAACAGAAACGCAGATATCAGATCAATAGCCTATAACAAGGGATCACAGCATCAGAATGCTGTTACCAGGTCCTGACGTGCGGCTGTCTCTGCTGTATGTCAAAGGCAAAGTCATTATACTCGCTTCACCTGCCTCCAATTCCCCTGTCTTGCCACTGTACTGTACTGGTTCTCCATTTTCAATGTGATGCCTTCAGGCAATGCTGATGCAGTGAAATGTGCTGTGAAAAAGCGATTCCCATCGCAACTGTTCCAATCGATAGAATTCCTCCTCAGCGGTCTAGACTGTAGGGAGTAAATGTAGAAGTCATCATGACAAGAGGCATTGAAATGCTTTCAAATATGCAGGACATATATTGGACCTGACCTTTACTTTCAATCGACTTATCATTTCACATACGGAGTACAAAGTCAGTGCTCCGCAGGACTACGCCCAGTGGATCCTTTGGCTAAAGGTCATGTTTGTCAGAGTTGTTTTGTATGAATGTGTGGTTGTTCTACAGGCTTACTGTATGAGAAAGTAACAATGTACTGTACAATGTACAATGTCACTCAGAGAAGGTTTAGTGTTAAGTATTTCAAGGACATTTGAAGTGAAATGTATTTCTATAGATGGATATTCAGTCTTGTTCATTTGATACATTTAATTAACATCCCTGATAAATGTGGCTTGCCTCAACACAGCAACAAAACATAGTTTTTGTTTGTTTTACAGTATTTGTAGAGGGTGGCGTTTTAAAGTGTAAATTCACCTTTAATTAAATATGTTTTTTGAGTTGTAAACTAAGTAATAGGATTTAGCTGTGATGAGACACATCAATGCTGGTGTTAATATTGACCAAATTCACGATTTGATCAATTTCAGCATTTTGTTTGCTGAAAACAGAACGACCCTCCATTGGTGCACTTAGTATGCTCATATGTCATCCAATTCAAATGTTAATGTTAATGGTGGACCCCTCGCAGCCCCTTCCTTCCCCTCACTGAGCTCCTTGTCACATTTTTCAAAGTTGTAGTACAGGGCAATTCCAGCCTTGTCCTGGAGGGCCGGTGCCCTGCATGTTTTAGATGTCTTCCTGCTCCAACACGCCTGATTCAAATGAATGGGTCGTTATCAGGCTTCTAGCCACCCATTCATTAGAATCAGGTGTGTTGGAGACATCTAAAACATGCAGGGCACCGGCCCTCCAGGACAAGGATTGAATAGCCCTGTATGCCTGGTGGAGTCTGGCTCAGAGCTGGGGTGCAGTTACACTTGTACATTTTGTGGGCCGTATAATGGATCAGCAGACATTTCAGATCACAATAATAAGCAGGGCACTTATGCGTTCTTCACAGAGTGCATTTCTGAATTGTATGAAAAACTTGATACATGAGTATCAGCACAGTCCATTATGTAAAACATGTTAAAGATTACATTGAAGAACACTTTTATAAATGAGATCCCTGATTCAGGCTGCTCTCTGCTCAACCTTTACCTCTGCTACTAAAGGTTTAGCTACAATATGTACAGTCTCCAGATTATGTTATGTCACAAAGCATCCCAGGCTATGATATATTTTATTTTAATAGGCAATGCATCGTTATGGTCAATTGTACAATAGGTACACAGCTGCATGTAATGGACCTTTCTCCAGAGTTTGATTGACAGACAATCTGACTAATCAGAAAGCCAAAATGTTGCTATGCGCCGCAATGTGTCGGATAAATAAGAATCACGTGTACTGTCTCGCCATCAAATCTGTTAACTTTAAACTTATATTAATTGTGAACATGTCAAAAGGATGTTGTTATGGGACATGTAACATAGACAGCAGATATCCTACCTAGACAGACTGGATGTAGCCTACAGAGTTTTCAATTTTCTGAAGCCTTGTGGAAAAAAAGATGGATGAAACATGGATTTGAATGCAAAATCACAGGACAGCTTAATTCCTTGTTATAAGGTAATATAATTAATACTGTATCCATTTTACATTTGTACAATTGGTCAATTGTAATCAGAAGAATGTCTGTCTAGTCTCCATGATAGCTAAGGCAGCCTACTATTCTTCCCTCAGTCGTCCGTCCAAAACAAAATAGGCGTTTGCTGCCTGAATAGTCTCACTTCACCTTTATTCTTATAGGCTTCACGGCGATATTTCTCATTAACTGAAAATCAAACAATCTAAAATTAAAGTGACAACTCAACTGCCTTTATCTTTACAGTAGAATTATCACTACTGTATTAAACCTATTTCTCTAGTTAGCGTTACATACCAGATGTACTGGTATGACCCAGCGATAGGTTACAGTAAACTGTTTGAAATTAAATAGTACTTGATTTTAATTAGACACTGAAGCCATCAGGTAGCTAAATCCTGCTGTTTTGTTAATGACACAATGTGTTGGCTGTATGGATGTTATCAAAGACGTCTCTGATGTTGTGGCCATGTGGGTCAGCTGTCCGACACAGACCATCTGTACACTGGGAGTGGCTAACTTTCTTCTGGTTGAGAAAAATTGGTTATTGAGAAGCATGCTCACATTTACACACAGCCATAATCTGACAATGTTCTGAACATTTTGATGTTATTTGGAGCTGCTTGAAACTGGTTAATCGTAATTGTATTCCCGGGATCTCTTGGCAGAGATTCCCAGGAATGACATTGGCCTCTTTGTGATGCTGAGCTTCACCATAGAGGCAAAACAAGCTAGAGGATGACGCCTATCCTAGCCAACAGGCCAGGTGTAATCTAGCATGCATTGCCTGGTAAACCCTCTTTAAGCATTAAGTCACCATACCTTGTCTTTAACCATGGTAATTATACTCACTGTACAGTCTCTTTGGATTAAAGAGCCTGCAAAGTACTCCATTGTACACTATCACCCTGGCAAGGAGGGTTCTTGGTCTTTAGCTTGACCATCATTGTGCGTGATAAGGGGGCATGTTGAGATGAATGGGGAGAGACAGGGGAGACACACCGAGACAGCTGTGCATGGACAATGTGAGCTCAGATGATCATATTATCTCAGTTTTCTGGAAGCCGTAGAATATCTTCTCCATCTGTACACTTGGCAACCATTTCACAATTTGTCATTCATCTTAATACTTGGTAATGAACAGTAAAATGCACTCTTTCCTTCATAAGATCCTATTTTGCTCTAGTATTGTAACCACTTAGCTGCCCAGATTGCTATCTAAATACCAGCTAATTGTTACCTAAAACGAATTGGAATGATTATCACCATTGTTTAACCACTAGTCTGGCACCAACAGCTATTATGGCAGGAAGTATGTACAACCTTAAGGTTTTGTTTTTTTTTAGCTGAATTTCAAATTAAGTCCAATGACTGCTCCCCAATGCAGCAAACTAATAACAACTAGAGATGCACATCATTAATTCATGAGTAGTGGGGGTGGCAGTTGAGCACTGTTGTAGCCTCAGAGGAGGGTAATTAAACAGATAGAGATGTTTCCATGCAGTAGACTATGCCGCGCACCATGGTGCAATGGGAGACACGGTGTGGCTGGTGATGCTTCCAAGAGCTTTACGATTTAAAAATGCCCCAGAAATATTATGCATGTTCCCTCTCTTCCACGTGGAGCTTCAAAGAGCACACACACGGGTGGGGTGAAATATTTATTCCTTTGGTGCTTTTAGAGAAAATCTGTTGTTGATTGGTATTAGTACACACACTTCAACTCAACAAGAGCGCCGCTTACTCAAGACTAAAGAGCATATTTGGCCTACTGTTCATTTACTTATACAGTATTTTTGTTTGCATTGAAAGCTCTTTGATATATTGACTATGATGTGTCTCTTTCGCACTTTCCTGCTGCATCGCTGATTTGATTTCAGGAGGCGTAAAGGTACATATGACTCCAAATTTTATATGAAGATGGATTCTGACATTCTGATGGATTCTTGAAAAGATATAAGCTATGAATGTATTCATAACAACGTGACATGTATTCCCAAAACAGGTTCAGAGTTGAGTTGTAGGGTAGGGGTAAAGATGGAAAAGATATTTGATGACAGACACACCTGCACACACACAGCAAAATCCCAACTCTCAAACATGTCATAATATATCCCTACAAAGCACACATTCGAATCATAAAACTGCACCGATGTTACTCCTGGGGGAAATCCATGCATGTATACGGACCAGATGTGAAGCTAACTTGTTGATCACATCAACACTGTCAAACATCTGGTCAATTCCATTTCACAAATAAAGCTTTTAGGTATACAGTGAAGACTGTAATCATCTATAGGCTACTTCAAACAGTGGAGTCTTGATTTATATGCATGCATGCAATAGTTACACTACCTTGTTACATAGCCCACAACTTAAAATTGTGCAACACGCCCGTGATTTCTATTTATCGCAATGTCCAGATGAGAAAACGACCGCCACACAAGTACAAACACATTCCATTGGATAATGATGCACAATGCACACAAGGGACGGATCTACTCTGAGACACAATATGTTTTTTTTAGGAAGTGTTGGTCACAAAGACGGACTGTTTTGGCAGAAAAGTAGGTCTGTGAAGTCTCTGGCTAAGCAAATAATATCAGAGATAGTGGCTGGCATGTAGCTGTGTAAATGTGTTGGTGCTTATTGTTAACGATACCTCTTCAAACGTAAAGCAGCTAGTGGGATGATGGAGGTCATTCCTTTCAAGATAACAGGGAGTATCATTTAATCTAGGCAACTAGAGGGCTGCAGTGTTAGGCTGAATGGTGTAGTTCAAGCTAAAGCCTATGAAGCTAATCTCACCATGGTTTCTTCAGTAGACACATGTTGAACTCTTAAAATGAAACTACCCTTACAAGTGCACAACTTTAGTAGAGGTGTTTCCTTGCCGAATCATGGAAGTTCAGTGTTACAGTAATTTATCAGATGTGCCAGTAGCCATGATGTTGTTTTCTGATGTGTTTGTTTTGTTTTGGATTATGTCTTTGTCTGGCTGTTTAACAATGAGCAAAACCCAATAAAATGTATACACTGTTTTTAAATTAAAGAAAACACATTAAGCTAGATGTGTGTGCCATATTTAAAACAACAGAGAAACTGCAATTCATATGTTCAGTTTTAATGGCTAACTAAGATTCAGATTTGAACAATGAAGGTGGATCTAAATGACCAACTGTCAAGACCAATTACATTAGGGTACAGGATTCTCACTTTTCTGTCTAGGAAAATAGCCCTGAAATGACAGCGTATGAATGTTTTTGGCACTATCTTCTAAAGCACTGTTTTATCTTTCTATGTTTAGTCCTGAAATTAGTTTAAAATGGAAGAAAGGTGTGCAGTCAGGACTTTTGGAAAGACATGCTCTTGCAGCCTTGCACAATTCTTCAATTCTTCAGCGAGAGCATGGTGAGGGTTGGTGGAGGAGCAAAGAGACGGTCGATTAAGTAGTATTAATGGGCTTTTAATTTAAGTCTATTGTCTTGGATGTCAAATACCAAAGGCCGAATGGATTTCAGAGATGGCTTGAGTTGACCTTATATCAGACACCTGCTTCATAACTGTTCCAGCTCTACTCAGGTATGATATTTGCACTCTGATAAAAGCAATAACAATGTCCAATGATACATTGCTATACATTCTAAAACATACCAGTTGAAGAAAAAGGAAAAAATATATATATTTGTACTTTCTTTAAGAAGTACACCTTTTGGTTGCTGGCTAGTTCTTAGCTGCTTGAACTTTATGTTTGTACCATTAGAATGCACAACATTCTAATGAAAATAAATATGATTTGGAATGATGAAAAACATAATAATCCTGAAAATATAGATGAGCAGATTAATTGTTTTTTATAAGACTTACGCATCAAATCCCATAGGAAATTAATACGGTCGTGCATTATAGGGGTATTCAATATGTTGTGCATTCCAGGGGTACATTTTCAATTCTGTATTCCATGTCACAGCTCTTGAGCCACACACCCTCTTTAAAACCAATTTGATGCCATTGCAATGCATATTTAAGAGAAAGACAATGACACGGCATCTTGACAGCTAATGCAGAAAAGAGAATTGCGCTCTGAAAGAGCATGGCAGATGACTGCCATGCTCTGGAGCGGTAAAGATTCAATGTGGGTGTGAGTGAAAGGAACAGGCAGTCCCTGGAAGACTGAAACAGGCATACATGATAAGACAGGGCTTGTATACCTTCTACACTCTAGAAAAACAAAACACATGGGTTTCTGGAATGACTAATTACAGTAAATGAAATCTGAGTTCAGTCAAATAAGTGACTCATTGGAGGCAAATCATCTAAATGAATTACTGTAAGAAATGCTTTACATGCAATACCACACACAAGCAACTGAAGATGTTTGTTGTCAGACAGACCTACAGTAGCTCTTTTGTTTTAGTTATTTGTGTTACAATGGTTGCGTACTGACTTCATACTCTCTACGTAATGATTGCCTCTAGGGTTGGCTGACCTTTTCCTAAATGTGACGACAGCTTTACAGCTTTTAGTGTGCACATCAGCGTGTTTACACAAGACCGTTTGAATACCTTTCAGGCTTTTTGGACGAGATCTCGTAAATTAGCAACTATGCCTTGAGAGTTTCGTTAAAGGCATAGCACTGTTGCAGGTCAATCTACTGTAAGAATCCCATTACACTATAGTCTTGTTCAATAACAATTGCCTTATGCCTGTTATCATGTTCGCAGTATCTATTATAAAAGCCTATTTGCAATTCAACTTCAACAGACATCAGCATAGCAGCTCACTGATAGAAGAGTACCTCTGCAGGCGATTCAGTTACATTGATTGGACAGTAAAACGGGTGGTGGAAAAACATGAATTTACTGATTTACCCTGCAACAATAAATGGGCTACACGTTCCCAAGAGACTTATGATGTACACATACTGCTTTGAAGTATGTCTTGAATCGGCACATGCTCTACTGTACATCATAATTCATTGGACAGATAATACAATGGGAGCCTCTAAACCCACCAGAATGCAGAATCTGCATTTTCTGCAGTCAAGTCCTCTAAATGATAATAGGTATACATGTTATTTATAGTGCAAAACAAGTTTAGATCATTTATTTTAATCATGTAAATTCATGTAAAAGTAATTTTTATGATAGAAGTTGGGAAGGGCATTCTGTAACTGATGTCACATTAAAATCCATTGTTCTGCTGTCAGTCAAATTTACAATATATTGTATGTTTCGCAAAAGAAAAACAAAACAAAATACAGTATAATGTATTGTACATTATGCATGTTGGAAAAAAACACTTAAAAACATTTGATTTCAAATACACCTTCACAGTCTGCAGGCAACAGACAATAACGCACTATAAACTACATATCATTCAATATAGTCACTTCAAATGAAGCAAAATGAGCAAATATGGAACCATTATGTTCAGTGTCTTAGACAGTGTGCCTATATAGGGTAGGGTCAGAGAGAACAGTATGAAGAGATGGCTTAATGTGGAATCAGAGGGTTTGATCAAAGGTGCAGGGTCCATAACTCAATAGATGCAGGGTCCCAGGAGATAAGTCCCCAAACTGAAAGTGGATTACGCTCCCTCAGATGAAAACGCAGCCACTCTGTGGTGCATTGAAATTAATCACCTTTCACAATACAATGTAGCAATGAGTGTTACAGTAGACGTCTTTGGCTGTCTTTGGCTGACTGATGAAAGTGAATCTACTCTTTGAAAACGTATCCACAACCCTTAATTAGTGTTCCTCCGTGTGCTGGTGAGGTCAGAAAAGAGTGGCTATTCCTAATTTTCCACTTCATTAAAGTAATGTTCAGGAACTGTATGCTAACTTTGAAATCGTATGTGCGTATGTGTGTATATATATATATATATATATATTAGTATATATATCGAATATGGTATATCCTGACATCTGACGTGTGAAAACATGTATCTTTTAACTCTTTTACAATAATACAATACAAAACCTAGTTGATTAACTGACATTTTCTATGCAATAATATTTCTTCACAGATGCCAACTGAGCAAGGCTTTGTAAGAGGATAAGGTGAGTATCCTACTGCACAAGCACAGACAATTTAGCAGTATCGATCTCTGATTGGGAATATTTTCACACGTCCGTATCAGTCGCACTGGAAATCATAACGGGCAGAAACCACAGCGGCTGCAGGCGGCAATATGTACACGCACAGTCTTTGTAGTGTCCTGTGTGTTCTGATATTAAAAGCCCCACATTTCTTTCCACCCATTTTCGACAATCTCAACTTCAGATGGTTATAGGTAGTCACTGTTAGACATGATGAGAGTCCTACATTTGAAATTAAAACAGGCAGCACCTTTGTTTGTGAACAACATTTAAATATCGATGACTAGGCACCCAACAATCACTTACTGGCAAATTAAACTTAAAAAAAAAAATATAGAAACTGCAGGTTATGCTAAGATAATATTGTCACATCAGTTAGTAAAAATGTCTGTTTGTATTACAGTATGCACTACTGTTGTAGAACCTCAGGTTTTGGAGGCTCCTCTCTTTTCCTGCATGGTAGCTCTTAATATCGTAAAGTACCAAAATATTGCAGTCCGTATCACTCGACATGGAAAACGTAGCGTGCTATAACAACATTTTTTGTATGTTTTTTATTTAACCTTTATTTAATCAGGAAGTACCCATTGAGATTAATAATCTCTTTTTCAAGGGAGTCCTGGCCAAGACAGGCAGCAGCACAAATACATTAGCCTACCTTAACGCATGTAGTTTTCCTGAAATATCTTATATCATTGGCTTTATCCAGCTTTGCCCTCAGTCAATGAAAACTGGTTGAATATAACAGTATTACTGTAATCTTGGGTGGAAACTGCAGAAAAGTAAATAAATCACCAGACTTCCGATATAGTCCATAAGAACACCAGCTGTTTACCATAACCCTGTTATGACCATTTCCTGTGCCAGTATGTAAAGGGGCGGGAATGTTACATGTGAAAAGGATCTACTGACTTCAGAGTTTGCTGACTTTAAATTTAAGGACATCATTTAGGAATGATTTGATGACGGGAACACACTTCCATTCATACATACCAGCGTGCACACCACATTACATAATACATTGTACTGTATATGACAACAAGAACACTATCTCGTTGATAGCATTAAAGTTAAATAGAGCGATAGCATCAACAAATATATTTTAATATCAATTTCAGAGTGATACTAAAATATTTGTTCATTCTCTCTGATACCAACTTATTTTAACTTGGAAGTGACTGATTCCGAGTTCTGATGTAACTGGAACATACAGTATAGAAAGACGTTGCCCTAGGAATGTGCCATAAGGGGTTGTGTGTGCTTTTTTTATTGACCTGATACCACAACATTGGCATTAGTTTTTATTTGTTCGCGGTGTGGCAAGATAATAGAAATGAGAGAAACATGGAAAACATAAATCAAATCAAACTGTTCTGGTTCACCTGACTATTGGTAGGGACACGTCCCTAGCATCCCTACCTGAACCTACGCCTATGGCCAATGGGAATATCTTCAAAATAAAAATGTCTTACTGTAAATGTTCGCTTATTGTCATATGCGCCCCACAGTTGAGTACAATAGAACGCAATTAAATTTGTTTTGCCATGGCTCTCTCCACCCTTAAAGTTCACAACAGTGTAAAATATAAGGACCCATTATAAATATACAATACATACCCATAAATAGACAAACACATACACACATACAAATACACTAGTGAACATAAGTACATGACATGAAGTACCCATATACACATTCAACCATCCATTCCTCTACATCTTGCATACCTATATAACATACATGATACTCAAATGTTATACATAGTATGAACATGCAGCTAGACATACTTTCCCACTCATCCTGGGATATAAACTATAAATTAAAACAAGGCAGCCCACAGCTACAACAACCCTATCAACCGCTGTTCATGAGTCTAACTGCTTGAGGGTAGAAGCTATCTCATACAAATATGTTTTTAAAAACGTATTTCTAAGCTTTGATATTTTATCATGCACACTCAAAAATCTCAAATGCGACTGGATATTCCTTATAAATAATTAATTGACAGTATTATGTAATACTAGGAGTCAGTCAAATGGAACCGTAGCAAACTCGTTTCTTACCAGACTTCTCGGTGCTGTTGTATACATCACATGGCAAGTGGTATTGCTTGATAAGGAACAGATGGGCCTGTACACAGGAACTACCCTGTAGAGACACAGGAGATGCCAAGTCCCAAAGCCCAGCATGGTGTCTAGAACTGTGAATCCAAATCCTTCATCTGAGAAAAGTAATCTGTCGGTCAGGAGGCCCTCCAGCTGGTAATGTACGCAGACAGGCCGGTTACATATCTAGGAGGATGCACAGTATGCTGGGATGTTTAAAGCAAAACAATACAGCATAGAAGAACAGCCATTCTAGAACACGCCACACGCAGTTCATTCTGCCTCTTTCGTTACATGCATGAGAACAAGCCATTTTAGCCTTTCCATCTGCGTAGAGCTGTGGCTGAGCCACGGCTCATCACACTGATGCCCTGGGAGTGCTGCGACTGGGGCCACAACCAGGTACTACTGTCTAAAAAGACAAGATTCCCTGAGGCATCCAGCCCTCTTCCGCCCAGCACAGTAGGCTACTTAGCTCCATCCGGAGGCTGAGGATTGCCTGAGCTACTTTCAGGTCACGTCTTCATGCTGCCATGTCAAATGTCACAAACCAATCCCGCCTCAACGGTTGTGTCCTCACACTGGCTACATATCACTTACAGTAGGTACGCTTTACTCTATAGGATGCTTCAGGAATCATTTCTTGGACAGCTCATTAAACACTCAATTACATTTAATAATTATGACATGCTTATCATTAGAATTTGAATGACAAGCATTCTTTTTACTGTAATATAAATCACATATAATTGTTATGTTATGATAGATTGATTGATTGTAAGTAAATGAGGCCAACATCCATTTTTGTCCTGTTTATAATGTAGGTCTGCTTGCTGTTACTGCTATGGGGAACAATAAAATACTTGAAGATGAAGTGTCCCTACTCCATTCACGGCTTCATTTGGCCCTATTTAGCAGATTGAGCATCAGTATGCCACTGGCAGTGTAAAACATGGTTAGAATGTCGAAAGTAAAGTTAGCACTCCCCCTCTACAGAGGAGTTGCCTTGTGGGAAAAATTGCCTATTTCCCTCCTCCAAGTTCTATGTTGTGTGATGCCTCAAGCAAGACTCTTCCCATTACTGGGCAAAACTCTGTTTTAAATCCAGATAACAAGATGGATTGATGTTATGTTGGAATATACACATACAGTCCAGAGGTATAATGCAAAATGACTGTATGCCTGTTGAGCTAAGCACGGGACTGAGGCCGAGTCATACTGTAGCGGAGTTCAATCCACGACATACTTGTCCTCTTTGTTTGCATCCTTAGGCAAGATGATTAGCGTGTACATACATGTTTTGAATAAAGGTGTCTGCTAAATGATGGAGTGATGATTACTTATAGTAATCATGCGTTGAAAGGAGCCAGTTGAGGTGGTACGGGAATCTGGTAAGGATGCTCCCTGGGCGCCTCCCTAGGGAGGTGTTCCAGGCACATCCAGCTGGGAAGACCCAGGACTAGGTGGAGAGATTATATCTCCACACTGGCCTGGGGATTCCCTAGTCAGAGCTGGTTAATGTGGCTCGGGAAAGGGAGGTTTGGGGTCCCCTACTGGAGCTGCTGCACCCGCAACCTGACTACGGATAAACGGGTGACGATGGATGGATGGATGGATGGATTACAGTAACATGCTTTATTGGTGATTGTGACTGAGTTCCAAACTTTCAAGGTGAGATTAGAATATACAGTACATCCCTATAAATTACAGAAGATACACACACACACATATACACACACAGACCTCTACAGGTTTGTAGACCGCAAAAAACATAATATTTTGTTAGGTCAGCATGTACACTATCGTTCAAAAGTTTGGGGTCACTTAGAAATTTACAAATTTTTTAAAGAAAAGCACAGTTTTCTTCAATGAAGATAACATTAAATTAATCAGAAATACAGTCTAGACATAGTT
>JAODTR010086860.1:0-14298 GCA_025399935.1 Amblyopsis rosae | reverse complement strand
TTTACTCATTTTGTATTGTTTTTAATGACGTAGTGTGAAGCACTTTGTGTTACATGAATTTGTATGAAAAGTGCTATGTAAATAAAGATTGATTGATTGATTGATTGATTGATTGATTGGAGGCTTACGTAAGCAGCGCCCAGACAACTAAATGTACCATGTGTGGCCTGAAACATAGTTAATCTTCCTTAAAATAGCAGAAATACTGTTGTGGCATCAGCTCAACCGTAGATACTTGGGAATGAATGTTATATACTCAGAATACTCATGAACGCCTAGCCTCAGTTTTGACTTTGCATCGAGAATCAGTCTGGAGAGCTTGGAAATCGTTGTGTTTCAGGCGGGTAAACATAGCGTGTTGCCAATTAACGTCGTACTGTTAGGTACGGGCGTGGTTCAGGTGTGACAAAGAAGACTTAAAAACAACTTGAAAAAACAACTCCGGGTCCTACAGAAGTGTGGCGTTGGTGATGCAATATAGCATCAGATTCTGTTTTATTAGAATTGATTAAGGCTTTTCTCAATGGAAAATGTGTTTTCACTCTTCTACCGACTTTTCTGGTTCACAGTTTTGTCCGATCACATGCCAGGTATTTTTTCGAAAGTGTCTGCCCTTTTAAAACAGTTTCAACAGACGGCTTCCCAGATGTGTGAAGGGTGAAAAGCCCCCCTCCTCCAAGAATCGAATGCAGGAGTGCCGTCCGTTGGAACCTCTCTGTTACATAACATTCTCTCTGGTTCCTTTGCCTGCACAGGTGTTCACCCGCTACGGGAAGTGCTACATGTTCAACGCCGCGGAGGAGGGGAGACCCCTCCGCACCACCATGAAGGGGGGCACGGGCAACGGCCTGGAGATCATGCTGGACATCCAGCAGGATGAATACCTCCCTGTGTGGGGAGATACAGGTACGAGTCACAGCAGTAACACCTCTCCATTCAGTGCCTTAAGCCCCGTGTCCTAACTGGATGCGACAGCAAGCGTGCGTCCGACTATCGCGTTCCATCGGACGATTCATGTCCTCACTGAATCCGTCAGAAATTACATTCAAGTAAAACATGTAAAAAAAACACGTAGCCTACCTATAAGCAGTAGCACACTAGAGAACATACGCCTTCTCCATATTCACAACAATTGCTTACTATGAGGGGGCAGGTACAGATGTCACTCATTGTTGTAGTATACGTATTATACAACCAAAACCTCTACTTTGTAAAATAAGCTAATAGCTTGCCAGCTCTGTTGAGCATGCTAATAGAAAACTCCCCTCAAGCCAGCTGACACATTAAGGTAACTGAATGAACAGTCATCCGTTTCAACCATTAAAGATAGCCTAGTTCTATGGTCTCAACGCGAGCGACAGGAAGAAAATAGAAACATGGCGTCAGTTAGGACATTATAACAGAAAAGATAGCGATCGAACTGCTTTTGTCGCTGACGCTCTCTCGTATCGCATCCAGTTAGGACACGGTGTCGAGCCCCGTGTCCACCAAAGTGTTACTTTTCTCAGACCAGAGATATTTTTCAATTGATTCCAATGGGAGCGCTGCATTTTTCCAGACTTCTAAAAACGGCAGGAGCGCGGCGTTGCGCAGAGCGTTTTTTTCAACACTGAACGCTGGGCGTTTATTTCACGCCGGGCGCTGAGCGTTTTATTCAAGTTGAAAATGTTTCAACTTTGGGGGAAACACCTCGCTTCCTCGTTTCCTCCACCTCGTTTCCCCGGCCGTCCAATCGCAGCGGTGAAGGGGCGGGACAAATACTACGAGCAACCGACACGTCCTACTCCTTGCACACAACGACATCAACAATGACGTTGATAGTCAGATGATATCCCTGGACTACCACAACAATACTACCACGAAAAATAATGTGCAGAATATTAGAAATTAAATAACTTCTTGATAACACAAGCTAGCATTTACATTTGCAACATATGAACTCCCACGGAGATTCTGTTTCATAGCGACCAAAGCGTCTAATAACGCTGCACTTCCAAAAGCGCTTCCTAGCGCTGCCAGTTGGGCTTTTTCAGCAGAGCGACCAGCGTTTTCAGATGAGGCCATAGGGTGCTCCCTCAGACGCTCCGTCGTCCACATTGGAAACACATTGTGAAGGCTTGGATATTGTTGATGTTGTGTGGTGCGGTCTGCTAGCTCCGCCTGACTACTGCTCTCAGATCAACAGTTTTCACTGAGATTATATTCTGGAAACCCTGCACACCTTACCTTTTTCTCAGCCACCCTGCTGGCGGTCCAATCAGAGTGGGTTAGTGAGATGAGGTTGTTGAAGTCAAGCGTGTTTCTAAATGGCAGGGGAGCTAGATGAGGTGATTTAAACAGTATTTAACTGATCAGTTTAAAATTAACCAGAGGTCTATGCCCAGTAGGAGGCAATAACTGTTAACATTTGACAGACCTTATTGAAATTTGGGTCTGGTTGTACAGAGAACGGAAAGAGTGTGAAGATATTTCATGAAATTAGAAAAAAGCGCATTGGTTTACATTTGCATACTTTTCTTTACTTTAGCTTATGAAATTAAATAACGCTTGCAAGATCACTATGGCTAGCCAGAACCCTGCCTGGAAACTATATTCAGGAAATGCACGTTTAACCAAATTTTGTTGCTGTTGACTGAAATCTAAGTCGTCTCTTCTCAACAGCAGACAAAAAGAGAAATAAAATGAAGGAACTTCAAGCCTTTTCATCCTCCTACACCGAAAGCTGTCTAGACTCAAACACGTATGGTTGTATTTCACATATTCATAAATCCTGGTCTCAGATCACAGACTATTTGTGGGTAACTGTCGAGATGCTAGAAAGCAATTTTCAGTGGAATATTGAACATCTTTTGGGGAAAAAACAGAATATATAGAATACATTTGAAAGGTTTAAAATAAATATTGGGATGGGGGCGATCTTCATCTCATATCAATAAGAAAAAGGGCCATTTACCTTGGTATGTATTGAACTTAGGCAAACCATTTACAGTTTATGCCTTACTGCGCACCAGAGCCTTGGAAAGAACAGAGTTATGCCAATGTTGATGGACACCCAAAACCTATCACAAAAAAAGTTCCAGGAAGTGCTTGGTGGGCAATTTGAATATATACTGTATTTAAATATATATAACTTCTTTTTTGGGTAATTAGTAGTCAATAAATACACCGATTTACATTTCAAATAGAATTTATAGGGTACTTCTAGTATTTAGGCTAACTTCCGGGAACAATTTTAAGGCTCCACGAGCCGCCATTGCTGTGAAATAAACGGTCCATTGGAGTGAAAGATGACGCGACTCTCTCTATACATGGCTCTGCTGTGCACTATGCAGTATACTGTAGCTGCAGTGCAGTCCTGATTAGACTGACTGATGCTTTTTATGCTTACACATACTGTATTTAACACAGCTTATATTCACAGTACAAATCAAGTGCAACCTTTTACCCTTACTGATATCCTTTATCCAATATCTTTATCCTGTTCTTCTGTTTTAGAAGCTCTCGTCTGAAGTGTTCTCCATAACATATTCTGTCTTGGCCTTTTCAGAGCCACAGGAATACCTTTTCTTATTTATCATCAGGGCTCTATTGAAAGAAGAAAGAATTGTAGCCTTCTTCTTTGTGTAACTTAGCACCCACTGACAATTAAAAGCAGCAGCGAAATGCGAACAAGTGATGTGTGCTACTTTCTTCCTCCTTCATAGAAATGCAGAGATTATTTGACCTAATACAGTAGGACCACATACGTGGAAATGAGACATCTCTTAATAAGGAACCCTTACAATGCTGCCTGTCTCTGATCATTCCTAGCATTCCCTGCAGTCTCATGCCTCGGACGCAGTTATATTAACTCTTGTTAGCGGATAAAATTTTGTGTTTTTGGGGGTAGCGTAGGCCGCCCTAGTGGTTTGACAGTGAAAGTAATTGAAGGGCTGGCACACGTCCATAACAGTGCAAGTGAGACTCCCAGAGCAGCCAGCCAAGCTATGGTCAGCAGCAGCAGATGGTCGTTATTTACACTGAGGCCTTCTTTAAAAAGAGAAAGATTTATCATCGAGGAGTTACGCGCAGCGCAAGCTATCAATTCCCCCACATGTTCTAAGATGAGTGTGTGACGCAGGTCTGTCCCACCAGGGACTCAAAATCCACTCCCACGGATTACAGAGCGAACGCCTTAGCAAGGGAGACTGAAGCCCACGGGCTCTAGCATCTGTCACTAGAGCGTTCCTAAGGTGTCGGAGAGTGAGGTTTACATTACTGTGCAGTGCTACCAGCTGGCCAACGTTACAGCCACCCCCCTAAATCTGATCCAGGTCACGGCATCAATGTGACCGCAGTCTTTCCCATCCGGGACTTGAATTCCACTCCCATAGATTACAGAGCGAACGCCTTAGCAAGGGATGCTAAAGCCCACGGGCTCTTGCAACTGTCACTAGAGCTTCCTCGAGCCCATCCTGACCTCACCGGCCCCGCTTCACCCCCCACCAATGTTTTCATAAATTCTTTTCACACCAACCAAATACTGGTTCTCTGTGGCCCAGAATTCTCCTCGTTAACTCAACACCACGCTCCTTTAAATTCTGCATGGATTAATTATCCCGCCAGCACTGAGTCAATGCTTAGCAGATCGCCCCGGGGGCCCAAAATGTCTGGCCTGGTTTGATAAGTTTAACTTCCCTCCTGTGTGTTGTAGCGTCTCCTTTGTGTGTGTGTGTGTGTGTGTGTGTGTGTGTGTGTGTGTGTGTATGTGTGTCCACTAGCCAAAGGTCAGCAGTCAACCGTGAGAGTGGGTGCATTCCCTGAGGTCTGATTAGCACAGGACTCCTGTCCTGGGAGTTCCAAGGATGTACGCATGTTCCGCCACTGGCTCACCGTCACGTTTATCTGACAGCAGCCCTTTAAGCTGCCGTCAAAGTTTAGCTTAACTTCATAAAGCTTAGCTTGAATCCACCAGTGCGCATACATTGGTTCTTCTCGATTGAATGTGGCCGATTAGGCATTCGCTGAGGCCTGCTGACGGCCTAGAGTTCAAGGAACCAATTGTACCAAGAGTTACTGTCCTGGGGTTTATGTTCAGTCTGATAATTGTGTGCTACGGTTTCCGTTCTTAGAAACGGGGTGAAATGGTGTGCAGTGGGCTTCGCCAGGTTCACTTTCACTCTTTGGTGGGACAGAGGTGTTACCTGAGCAGTCTCAGCCTCTTCCGTTCATTAGCACTATGTCACATAAGCAACTCTGCTGAGCTGTTTTATGCATATACCCTCGTAAGCTCGACACTTTCTCTCTGACTTTATTTACTTATATAAAATGTTTAATTTATTTTATGTAACCATAGCCTACTAATTTTACAGATTTACATTACCTGTAAAACAGCCAGACTCTGTTGTTTAGGTTAACAGCCGACTTGTTCATTCAGCTACGTAGTTTGTCATCGTGCAATGCCAATCAAAATACCTTGCATGTCAAGTAGGCAAGTACTGATGCAGTTAGCCAGCACTGTGTCCCAGACTTTCCGTAAGAAAAGGCTGGCTCTGCGAGACTACCTGATCAGCAGCCATATGTTTATAAACTCCATATTAAACATTTTATTAAAAAGAGCAAGGGAGCCAACCAACATTCTTGCAACTTCACATAACACAGCACAACAGGGTGTTCAGCAGCGCACTATTTAGGCCCCGTGTCCACATTGCGCCTATTTATCGCATTTTAGCGCTGGCAGGGCGCTGAGGAGCGCTTCATCCCCGTGCCTCATTATAATGCACTGTGCACAGGTTTTGTTTCTAGGACAATATCTTGAGTGACAACATAACCTCCACTACGCAAGTCAAAATCAAGCTTGTGTATGGTGATAAAAGCACTAGCAACATATGAACAATACATGCTCATACACATTAGATTTTATTTCTTTGTTTTGATATTCATTGCAAGATGTCAACATACAGCTCACGGTAACACTCACGGACCATGGTTAAAGCCGCGTTTACAATAGCCTGTCACGATTCGCGGCCAATTCAGCACTGGACAGCGCATATACCGTCGCTCTCGTAGAATATTCATGTTCCGACACTGTAGGGTCAAATTCCTAATTAAGATTTATTCTAATATATGTATTGATATATTTATGAAATATTTGGCATCTGATGATGTTTTATTTATAATTCCTTGCTGAAATGTTATCCCTGTGCTCTGCGATTTTGTAAGTTGTTTTGTTTTATGCTGTTATTGTAATGCACACTGACGGAAACAAAACAAAAACGACCGTTTGACTTGAAGAACCGCAGTCAACTGACAGGTTGACTGATGAGTCGTCTTTCAGGGGGTAGTCCTCCCACACTTAGCAAATACTGTATCTTTTATAATAATACTGATACTTTGTAAAATTGTGGTAGGTCATTTGTTATGCAGCATACCTCTATTTTTGTAATTGTAATTGTAATCTTGCTAAATTATAAATTTGGAGATGATTATATATGAGCAAACATCTACCAATTTAGATATGTTTATAGAACCTGGTGGGAAAAATAGCCATCCTGTTGCTGGGAAACCCACCATTCATTATAATCAGGATTCTGGCAGTGCAATAATCAGCTAATTTGGAATTGATTTGATTGTGATTTAAAAAAGAAAATTTGCCCAGATGAGATTACTCCTGACTGTTTCTCTTCAAAACCCGAAGCTATTGGGCTCTCTGTGCACCAGAGCTCATTTTACTTTCTTCAAAGTTGTTATGCATATTCTCATTATTATTTTAAGTTCATATCATGATTTTAATTATAAGGGAGTCAACTTTTTCTACAGGGCGTAGTTGCAGGCTCTTGCTTCAGTGACCTGAGGTATTGCGACGCTTGCAGTATCTTACTTGTTTAATAAAACAGCTGCTGTCTGTAGATAATGAGAAATCAAGTTCAAGTGCAACGTATACCACAGAACAACCTAGGTTGTGCTGAGCTCGTGCTGAACGTTTGATACCGTACAGATGCTGTAGAGATTCCCCCATAAGCTTGTTTTTACACTATATGGAAGTGGTGTAGTAGATTTCCATTGATAGAATTGTCCCTCACAAGTATACATATTCCAGCAGTCCATTTATTTTAAGCAGTAACTGTAGCTTACTTCTATCTTATTTATTACTTACAAACAGCCAGACTCGTGTTGTTAACTTTCCCATTGAATCCGTCAGTATAAGCTTAACGCCCGATTTGTTCATTGACTTGTGTGAAACTTACTGTGAAACAGCAGACTGTTTTTTAAAATGAGGTGACTACTTTTTATTTTTGGATGGCCTAATGCAATATGGCGTAAAATATAGACAGTAGCAATATGAAAAAAGAAAATGCTAGACTGACCTCAGTGTTTTCCATGAAGCAATGGAATGATACATTTTGTCCATGAATAATGTGACAGAATGCATTAAGAATAAAATAGAACCTCGCAATATGGATAATGCAAGTTGTGGAGGTTTACCAATGGTAAGAGCAAAGATTCTGTTGAAAAGTTAGGAATGAAACCAATGAAGTGCAGCATTCTTTACATATCCCAGGTATTAAAAAAGTATTCAAAGGTCAAGTAAAATGGCACAATCTACTGTAATGTCAAAGGCTGTGCTCAGGTCTAAAATAATTAAAACCGCTCATTTCCCTTTGCAAGCAGGACAGCAACAATCTAAAGCTTGACATTTTCACAGACACTATTAGAACAATTTCTCTCTGATTACAAAATCCTGATTGAAAATTTTCACAGACATTATTACAACAATTTCTCTCTGATTACAATCTTGAGGCCTTGATATGGGCCTAAAATGACTATAACCTGGATCTATAGTACAATTGGTTTCTTTAAAAGAGTCTGGTGCGATTATAGATGAAATACAGGGCCCAACTGTATAAAATGACATATTTTTGAAATTGAATTACTTTAATATAATGTTGAATTAATGTAAGATATTGTTGTATTATATATTATATACAATATTATATAAAATTGTACATAAAAATGACTGGATCAAAGCTGATGTGATGTTTCATCGGCAGTTATTATCTGATTATGGGGTAATAATAGCCATGACCATTTCCGGTGCCATGTATTCTGCGTGTGAAAAGGGTCTATTGACCGATCCCAAGCCCAGACCCTTTTCACCATGTCCTCCCATAACGGGACCTCTAATCAACTTTCTGTTTTCCTGTAATACGTTAGACCGATAATCCGTGATCCATAGTACTCCCTCGTGACGCGCCCCTTTCTGGGAGAAAACTCTATGGAAAACTTGTGTGCGGCATAGACGGCAACAGCCAATCTGTTTAAATTAATAGCGTTACAGTATGTCAAATAGTTGCACAAACCGTAAATCTAAAAAGGCTTTTACGCAATGTGTTTTCCTACTATTTCCTTAAAAAATATTGCTGGCTATATGGCTCCAATATGAATTTAAAGTTCAGGTGCGAAACCTCTAGTTCTTTTTAACGGGGCAACACCCACCATCTGTTTTTACAGTGCCAGAAAGCAAGAATCACAGTAGCCTACTGTATTGACGTTATTAACGCTGGTGGCTGAAGAACATGACTGGGTGAAGATGGATAAAATCTATATTTGCTATGTGCTTTGTGCCTTTTGTATGTTATATGGCGTGGACATACATTTGTTTTGCATAGTGTTTTGGGGTAATTTATAAATGAATATAATAGTACTGCTTTAGTTTTCTACTGCTATTTATTAACATTGAGGGCTATTGCGAGTGTCATTTAAAATCCCCCAAAAAGGGGCGTGGCCTGTATACTGGTCTAACCTATAGCGTTCTATTGTGTTTTGCCCAACCTAGTTACAGTAACTATAGGTAGGACAAGTGAAAAGGGTTTGGATAAGTCGGGAGGGGGGAAGCTTCTGAAAGAGCACCATATTACACCATCAACAATCTTTTTTCCCCATAATCACAGACTTCACCTTTAAACTGGTGTAGATATAAATGTAGACCAGCTCCACTGTTATGAAAAGCAGATTAGCAGCAGCATTAAAAGCTGCTGAGAAATTGCAACGGACATGCGAGTTGTGATATGGGGCAGGGTGAGATTAGATCGCATTAAATAAAACCACTTCTGTGATCAGACACACAGATATCCTTAGGCTCAATGTCCTTACAGTTAAGTGAGTAGACACTTGTACCGCTTGAGTAAAAAGTTAAAATCCTCAATATCAACAACCAGTAGCAAGTATCAGGGCAGCAGCAGCTGTAATGTGAAAATCACCTAAAATAATAATTTTGTCATCTTGAACGAAATTACCTAGCACTTGACTTGAAATGCAACAAAAAAAGCCATGGTGCTCAAATGAGCAAAGTAAAACAGGTGACCGTGTAATATCTTTTGTATAGGTTACAGCTTTCTTCAGTGAGTGGACTAGAGTCCTTATGAGTAATCCCTGTTGCCCTGAAGAGAAAAAAGTCTTCATTATTAGAAGTAATAAAGTCTAGACATAAAAAGGCCTAACTAACGAAGATGAGATATTTAATGGCTTAAAAGAGAACATGGTTTAGCTGTAGGACTATAGTATATAAAACAATAGTGCTTACAGGCTGTAATTGTCTCATTTCTGGAGAGCAAACTGTGGGGTGCAATAGGTGGTGGGTGTGTGGTTGAAAAAGTTATTAATTAAGGGTGTATAATTGTAGTTTCATTATGTTTCTGTACACCAGAAATGTTAAATCATTTTAGTGTCCAGGGCTGCGCAGACGGGCGGCGCACCTTCCCAGCCGTCCTATTTCGCTGGTGTGCGTCCTTAGACCTTAACCCACCTCAGCCACGCGTCTTTTGTGTTGATTGTCTATTGCTAACAGCTGTGTGGATCTAGGGGTATATAGGTTATGGTTTGTCTTTTGTTCTTCGTCTGGTGACAGTTTTGCCATCTGGCGACAGTTTTGGGCTGTGTGAAGCCATTCGTTTTATCGAAATGACGAGCGGGGTCTCGTACTCATGCAACCTTACGTCTTGTATTGATAGGACTAGTCGATGTTGAGTAGCAACGGTGTACAGCAAGGGAAAAACATGGTTTCACAAGTGGTATGCTCCATCAAACAAAGGAAAGTCGAGCTTTATAGTAAGTTACATGACAGAGCAGGTAAGGTGCCACCCCCATAGGTAAATGTGTATTTGGTTGTGTCCAATGAGGGTGCAGTGTTTAGCTGGGGACCTGCAGACACAGCTGGGTATAGGGAATAAAATGAAATAAATGTCTATATGGGCCAATTGCTGGGTGTGGTTGAAGTGGGCAATACATGTAAATGAAGCACTGTCTTTTTATTTGTTTGAGGTCAAGTGGTACATTTAGGCATGAGATACATAGAGCACAGGGAATTCAGCTGTGCGTGCTAATTCTGATTACTGTGATAACTATAATTTTTTATTGAATAATCAAATCACAGCCCTTCAGTATTTTCTTTGTCTGCACCCTCGACACGTTACAATAATGGACGTTTCCTTACCAACTGTCTCATTTTGTGTTGTGGCTATTTGGTGACAGAAGTTAATTAACCTGGTTAGGTTAAGAAATTGTTGCGATGGAAAAATACCTTAATATAATATAATATAATCTACAGTACCTCCACTTATTCATCTGTGCCAATGTAGATCATTATGTCTATGTAATTGATTTCTTCTCTGTGGTTGTCATGTTTAATTTGATTTACAACTGCTTTTAAAGGTCATAAAAAATGAATAGGCGTAGAGGAAACAAGACCATAGGAAAGTTGAAAATACAAGTTTGCTCCTTACAGTATGTAATTAAGTAAAAGTAACTTTGACATAAATGTGAGTTTTGCTGCTATTTATCAGTGTTGATAAAATGACCCAGGCTTTGAGTTGGCTGCTCACACGTCCAGTTGTAACATTTACATTTCATCATTAAGATGACTGGGACACATTTGAACCAATCAGCTGATTGGCCTGGTTTGGCCGGACCACATGTAGCGGGACCGGACTGACCGACGCATGCGCTGGTTACAGTCTAGAGCAGGGCTATTCAACTCCGGTCCTGTAGGGCCGCACCCTGCATGTTTTAGATCTCTCCCTGCTCCCTCCAACACACCTGATTCAAATGAACGGGTCATCATCAGGCTTCTAACAACCTTGAATCAGGTGTGTTGGAGCAGGGAGAGATCTAAAATATGCAGGGTGTGCCCCTCCAGGACCGGAGTTGAATAGCCCTGTTCTAGAGCCTAGATCAGCGGTGCCCG
Organism: Amblyopsis rosae; assembly: GCA_025399935.1. NCBI lineage: Eukaryota > Metazoa > Chordata > Actinopteri > Percopsiformes > Amblyopsidae > Amblyopsis > Amblyopsis rosae. The sequence goes on along the minus strand of JAODTR010086860.1, from coordinate 3,077 downwards.
ATCCTGGTCCTGGAGAGCTGCTCGAACACACCTGATACTAATGAATGGGTCGTTAGAAAGACCCATTAATTTGAGTCAGGTGTGTTGGAGCAGGCAGACATCAACAGATGCAGGCACCCCTGATCTGCACAGTAGGTGGTGGTAATGCACCATGTAGACAGTAGGAGGCGGTAATGCACCATGTAGACAGTATGTGGAGGTAATGCACACTTTTCAAACCCATACTGGTATTGGCGCTGGTGTGGGCTAATGCACGCGGCTGGCTGAGCTAGGCTTTCCTAGTTTATACTTGTTTGAATGGAGGCTAATTGCAGCTAAATCAAACAGAATGCGGTGCTCGCGCAGGACGTTTTAGATCAAACAACTGTAGTTGGTCTAAGCCAGAGGTTTTCAAAGTGAAAGACGGGCTTCTAGCCTCGCAGACATACAATTCGCCTGGTGAATAGAGTCTGGACATGCTCCGTTGGGAAGTGTTCACAGTCCTTGCCTCCTACTGGCCGTAATTATTGGGTTAATTATTGGGCAGCCTTTAACGTTTTGCATCTCTTCATCTACCACCATTTTGAAACACTTTCCTCATTGCACTTACCCGCCCCACGGTAGCTGATTGGTCCGCCGTCCATGTGGCTGTGTGAATGCTAATGCAACCAGGGTTTTCAGACTATAATCTCAGCGAAAGTGGAGTTGAGAGCAGTAGTCAGACGGAGACCGGCTTCCCCAGGGGGGTGCCAAACAGTTTTCAAGGAAGGCTCAGTGAATTGAAATAAAACAATTACATTAGTTCAAATCAAATAGACATCACGCAGAATATCCTAAACGTGCATTATTCGTTTAAAGAGATACCGTTGTTCAGATACAGATCAAGCAGCAGAATTAGGCTATCCTGGCCCAATTGTTAAGTGTCTGTGGGATCATACAGTATAACATACTCACGATCCCACTGGCATTCATAATTTGAGCTAAACAAAATAAGGCGGGTGGGGGGTGCATATATGGCATATTTTTCCAAGCTTTGTCTGAGGGAAGGCTCACAGTCTCAGCCTTCGAAAACCCTGGTCTAGCCCAAATTGGCCACACACACACACAAGACGGCACATAATAATTCCCCGGAAATTGGACAGGATAGTAAAATAAAATACAAAAACGAGTTCGTAGCTCTAAATAAAAAGCATTCTTGAACTTGGTGCAGGTTGAGTCACTGCCGTTTCATTAAATAACAGGACATCTAGTACTTCAGTGAAGAGGCTGGTGTCATTTCCAGTGCAATCGCTGTGTGTTTACCTCTGCAGCGTTAGCTTACTGAATTAGCGTGCAGGCAGATAACCTTCACACTGCACAAAGCACGGTGCTGTCTTCTCATTACACACAACCTGTCCGCGTGACCTCTCTGGTCTCTATCCCGTACCTCTCAGACAGCGAGAGAGAGAAAACAAGGCTGTCTGTGTGTAACAGCGGCTGCAACTTGTTTACGACACTATGAGCAAGAAAAGTGGGTCGTTAGTTAGGTACTATATGTGAAAGTAGTACTTTCAGTAAATGTAAATGGATCCCCATGGTTTTCCAAAAACGTCACAAGTCACATGCGACCTTAATGTATATACAGTACATTCTTAGTGTACAGTTCATTCATTCTTAGACGTTCAGACTTAAAATACTATTTTGGTTGGTTACTTAAATCAAGTGGATCGATCAGTGCTCCCAACCAATGACATGGCCCTAATTATGCGCAAGTTTTTTGTGTGTGTTAAACGAGGAAAGCCATAGCAGACCCCGATCACACCGAGACTCGTCGCTAAAAGTGCAGCCGCTTCAAAAGCGCTTTGATAAACCCCCGATCACAAAGACGCGCTGCCTGCGTCAAAGAGAACAGCTGCCTGGGCCAACTGTCACATTGACAAACAGCGCGATGCCGCGCCTTGTGCTGAAAAGTTGAGAATATTTAAGCTTTTATGCGTGTCTAACAAATGTTAAAAGTTCGCCGCCATAAAGAACGCGCATGCCAGTCGCGTCGTACCATAGGAAACAATGGGTTTGCTGGGCCCATAATGAGTGCAGAAAACCAAGGATTATTTCTTGCATGCACACATAACTGGCAGCTCTAGCAAGTTTATTGACCCCACCTTTTAATGCAGTCAAACGTTGACATCTTTAAAAAAATGAATAAGAGCACATATCATTTTATTCAGTTAAATGCAGGGTGAAAACTTGCTGACTTTGAGCTCAAATCAAAACAAACTCCCTCAGAAGCTCCTGCCCACTCATTGACACTAATTGCGAAGCCTAGGACATTGTTGTTGTGAGTGGTAAAGATGAGTTCCCAGGCAAGCGTGGAGATATAATCTCCCCACCTAATCCTGCGTCTTCCCCGAGGCCTCCTCCCAGCTAGACGTGCCTGGAACACTGTTCAAGGGAGCCGCCCAGGGGGTATCCTTACCAGATGCCTGTACCACCTCAGCTGGCTCCTTTTGACGCAAAGGAGTAGCGGCGCTACTCCAAGTTCCTCACAGATAGCTGAGCTTCTCACCCTATCTCTGTCTCTGTCCATGAATATCACAATTTCAGTATTATCTTACCTTACAAAATAGCTGGCTATATAACTTAGTTCTTTTTGAACAAATCGTTCACGACAGAATCGTTTCAACAGCAGTTCTTCTCCGCACGCGTGCTCAAGGCTGCATGCGTCCATACGTCTTCTTCCCCTGTAATGGAGCGTGCAGACTTCTTCCCTGGCAGGACCAGGTGTACCAGGCACCACCTGGATAAATGTCAGACCAGATGAGCACAGAGAGGGAGAGCGTCTTCGCTGTTGGCACATGGCGTAGAGCCCATAGGCTGTATTTATATAAACTGTCCAAATAGACTGTATTTGGACAGACCCTCTGTGACGTCACCATAGACTTTATATATAAATGGACCCACTGTGACGTCACCATAGACTGTATATATAAATGGACAAACCCTCTGTGACGTCAACATAGACTTTATATATAAATGGACCCACTGTGACGTCACCATAGACTGTATATATAAATGGACCCTCTGTGACGTCACCATAGACTGTATATATAAATGGACAA
>JAODTR010086828.1:0-14300 GCA_025399935.1 Amblyopsis rosae | reverse complement strand
ACCTACACATATCCTATAGTTAAAATAAAGGATGTGTTTTAAAGGCCAGTTCAATTTAGTGTAATACATTATGCAATTTAACAGTAAGCTATACTGCAAATGGCCAATTATGTTAGTCAGTTTCAAGTACAAATTATTGGAAGATATAACGCTACTATATGTGTTTTATAGATCTACCTAGTCTGCCAAAAATATATATTTTTTCTATTTTTAAACTGCCTGCTTGGCTAGATCAAGACAATCGTCGAATTACATCTGTTAAAATGTGATACAAAGCTGTTAAAAATACGACACGGAAAATAGTACATTAAATTGTTAGCGTTATAGTCCCTTCACCTACTCACCTGAACGCCCCTCCCTCCAGCGAGCAGAGTTTGATCAAGGGGAGGAGAGCAGAGACAGCAGAGCTTGGCGACAATTATGTTCTCACAAGTTTGCTTTATCTGCTTCTCATCAACATACATTATATAATAACATTATGTTATACGAAGACAATGAATGAATAAATTGGAAATAACTAAATGAATACCATCGAATTCTCATCGTAAAACAGACAACTTATCGGTATGTTTTACTTGATTTTTGACAGGGTTTTGCATAACATGCAAAGAAGGTTGCGAATGCTAACAGGTGCATATGGCGTAGCTATACGAGTAGCATAATAGGATAACATTTAGCCTCATGTAGGGCCTGCTCTTTCCTTAGACTAGATCGTTAAACTACGGTTAAGATGAATGTATACCACGTTAGATATATCAAGTGTCTGTGACCAAGGTTCATTTTCAGTTTCTTGGCAGAAGATCAGTACCATATAAATCCAAATGAAATGGCCATAATAAAATAGTACCTTAGGCATTTTCACTAATTGTTTCTACTTTTAAACAAAGCCTATACCTTCATCACGTCAAGATACATATTGTATTACATTTACAGTAGCATGTGCCTGTTTGTAGAAAACATTGTTGATAGTTGTACAGTAAACATGTACGTTTAGATTATTTTTTGTGTTCAAGTGCATGTTGATGCTTTGACAACCAGGTGCTGCTGATGTTCAAGATTGGCAGATATGCCACTACCAGCCCAACCCACTTACATGTGGTCTAAACTATAAACACACACAGGTATTTTTTGTTTTTTTATGTCAAAACTCGGCCCCAATCCTCTAAAAATAAAATGTATTGTTAATAATTGTCATTTTTGAATGATTAAATAATAATAGAATAATGTCATAAATCTTATTTAATGCTTTATAATACATTGAAGGCCAATTTCAATTGAATGATCTTTTTCATGTAAACATTGCTCTCATGTGCTGTGTGCCACAATCCCTCCTCCCACATAACTGGTGGAGTGCTGCTCTCCTCAATGCAAATTGGTACAGAAATCAAGAGAGAGATCATTTAAATGAAGTTAACAAGGCAGTCAGAAGACTGCAACATCTCATGCGCCCGCCAACGCTTAAACTCTTGTAAGTCTTGATGTATTCTCACAGACCAGAGACACGAACGGTTTACACAGGTGTACAACACTAGCTTTGAAGGTAGTAAAGAGCAGTTTATTTTACTGTAAAAAAGATTATACTAGATGTGCAGGATTCTGTCTCTGTGGCTATGCTGTGTAGCTCCCAGCACAACACTGTGTTAACAGGAGGCAATTATGCCTTATATCCCACGGCAACGCAGAAACAGAATAGCTGTTTGCGCTTTAGTCATTTACAGTAGCATGCAGAAATTCTGGTTTGTGTATTCATTGGTACTGGGCTTGCCTGTGTTGTTTCATTACCTAAAGTGTGATGCAATTCGTCATTGTAAGGGGAAAAAAAGAAAACATTCAGCCTAGGAAATAGGTGAGGCTGAGCCACTTTGTAAAGAGGCAACGCTTCAGTGTCTCACTCAAGGACAATACAGCAGTATTTGGCACAGGAGCTGTTGCTAAATACAGTATGAACCTAGACCATTTTTCTAACGTTAGGTCTGTAGATTCCAGACACTGACGCCATTGACGTCGACATGATGGAGGTGGCTGGCCCCTGGGAAGAGGTGTTTGAGGGCTCCGAGGAGCCGGAGAGGGCTGTAGGAGAGGATGTTTTTCTTGGGAGCTCCACACTTACCTTAGCCCCTCTGGTAGATGACTGTTCTTCTGTGTGCCACTCCAAGCCAATCGTTATCACTGCAAACAGGTATGTCGGACAAAAACACTTCTTATTCACTCTCAGGGGTTGGTGGAACTGACGTAGACACACGGTGGGAGCCATTGGGCATGACTCAACAAGCTCATAGAAGAGTAGGTGGTGGATATTGACTCCGCTCAGTGAGTCACATTCCTCCTACGAGCACTGTCATTGGACACTCAGACACGTGTAGTTAACCTCAAGATGGAAGATAAGGCTACACACAACACACAGAACATCATATCGGTGCTCGTGAAATGGGCTGAATTATAGTCCATGGGTCAAAAAGCCTGTAACTTCCTTATATTGTCGTTATATTTACCTCTAGTTTAATATGTTTTTAAAAAAAAAGGATGTTGGCACGGTTAAATAATAACCTATCTACATATTACCATGGTGACGTCTGAATAAGCATGACCTGTTTCCCCTCTGATGACCTGTATTGATTTCAACTGTTTTTCAGGACGAGAGGCAGAGACTCTCTAATTTGCCCTACTTCCTCCATACCCAATCCCTTTCCAGAGCTGTGCAATCCCTCCCAATCACCTGTGTCGATTGGTTCTGCCCCACCTCTATCAAGTGACAAGCACGTGAGTTATCCCATTGCATACATAATAGACATACCTCTTTAATTATCTTAAAAGTCCGCTATTGCAAGCTAAATGCACGTCTCCAATTCACCAAATATCTCCTTGCATTTCGCTAGTTTACTGTTCTCTGTGCGTGTTGAAAAATTAATCTGACACTTCTACACAGCCCTGGCTCCATAAATAGCAACATCACCAAAGTGGCGAACACCGCTCACATCAACAAAGCAATAGCACTACGCTTTGCTTCACAATGCATTTCTATGTGTGATGCGGCGCCGCTGTTTTGATTTGAGCTCGAAGTTGGCAAGAATGACCATGTCTTTAATCTGTTTATTTAATAATATTTTGCATAATTTTATTTCTTTTTGTGTGTGTGTGTGTGTGTGTGTGTGTATGTATGTATGTATGTATGTGTATATATACATACATACATACATACATACATACATACATACATATATACGGTATTACCATTTTCATTGTATTGGTAACCACAGTGCATGCATGAAGTAGATAGGCTTTAGTAGTTTTCATTCTTTCTGGTAGCCATCCTTCCCTTTTGGGAGGCAACTTATTAACTAATGAATGAATGGATTAATTTGATAAAGACCACACGCTACTTACGCAATTTCATAAATGTCTCTTCCAGATAATGCACACTATGCCTTTTTACACACGTATCTTGTTTTCCATTGCCTGGGTAAAGACTGAGGATAAAGGCCTGTTGTTAGTAAATACGTATGATGGCCTGAGTTTGTTTTCATGTCTGCAGCCTGCTTTGCCTTATTTTGATTGACACATGCCACTAGATTAAGCTTGTCTATAATTAACGCCAAACAGTTCTTGTCACAGTGCCACTCCTGCCGTAGGGCATTCCATGTACTGGAAATCAACCCTGTCTCTTAAATGCACGCAAACACACACTAACTCTTAAACTTTTGTCTACTCACTGTATGGTGGCTGGTGTAGTGGTTTTCTTAAGATTCCTGATTTATTTACATTAAAGTAAGAGCATTCAGCAGGCTCCCTAGACAACTTGATATTAAATCCACAGGATTCATCTGAAAGAACATTCTGCCGTCTGCCCTTCCACCCCCACTGGAACACAAGGCTGCCAAGATAGCACTTATATCAGTTTTATTTGTCTCACCTGACGCCAGATCTCAGCCAACTAGTCAGAGCCTGATGATTGACAGCTGCAGCTTTCAGGTCGGGCAGGTTTATTTTGAATGTTGACGTTGGCTGCTGGAGTCAGACTCCTGTCTAGTGTTCGGCGTGCGGTTAGCACACATGCACTCATTGACCCCCGGTTAACCTGCACCTGGCTGGCTGGCTGGCTTGCCCCGACCCTGGGATGATGCTAGGGGTGCACAATGTATTGACTCAATATCGTAATCGCAATATCACATTGAAACAATATATGGAAAATGTTGCAGACGGTGTGCAATGTTCCATGTATTTAGTGGAGAGATGCGTCAGTTGGTTGTGTGGCTAGACAGAAAAGCAAGGCTTGAGTGCGGCTCAGAAGACACAATGGAGATCGAAGAGGAGAATCAATGTCATGGATGCTGCCTGCTGGCCCACCTGTTGGGCTGTTTCTAGATCCTTCTAGCAAGGGAAGAGAGAGGGAGGTTGGAGAGAGAGATGCAAAGGGGGAGACTACAGTTCACCTCCTGCTTTGCATTTGTGACACGACGTCGATGGAACAGTAAGATGAGGTAGCAGACTGCTAAAAATGAACAAGACTTGCACGGTTAATACACAAGAGATGGGCCAAGAGGAGAAACCCGTGTCCAGCCTAGAGCCGGGGCTCTCCCCCACCGCAGCTCCTGCTGAGGCATATTAAGTGAAGAGATTGTTATTGTTACGGCTGACATCGTTGACAGGCACTTGGCTCCATAACTCAGCTTTGTGTTAGTAGTGACATGTTGCCAATACAGCCTGTTGCATGTCACTCCACAGTCTGCTAGCACGCAAGCGTTACACATTGAGAGATGTCAGGTGTTTTAAGGATATGGCAGTAGTATGCATGGTAACATTCTGAAAGGAGAAATCTAAATCACTGTGTCCTTTTTTATTATTATTATTATTTGCCTTTTTGCTTATTACAGTATTATAATCTGGTGTCTAGGTGTGACATTTGTGGGGAAAATTGAGTAGGCCTAACCAATGCATTTTATACTGAGGGGGAACATGAGCATCATGGTGCACTCGTATGCTCAGACAGTTGGGTTTGGATATGACCACGTCCCATTAACATGTCACATGGCGTCATCTGTCGCATGTACTGGCGACAAACCGGAGAGGCTATATTATTTACCGGGACACATTCTACCTCTTTCCTAATTGGTTCGGCACTCCCGACTACTTTCAAATTCACCGGAGCATCTTCTCCCACAACATCAAGTACTCCCGACGCGTCTCGCCTAGAGGATAAACAGCAGTCGTATCCCTCCACCATCAACCGTCTACCCTGCAACTCAAGTCGGGGTCCTGCATCACCCCCCCCCCCCCCCAGCTCTGTTCTCCCACCCTGTAATTCTTCGTCGGCTAGAGTGTGTATTCTCCTTGGCCCTCGTCCGATGGTCCACAGGCATCGCGTGCTTTTCCGGGTTCCTGTGGCGTTCGCAGAGCCGTGTGATGTCTGCTCCTGCTCTAACAATTAGACCCCACTGATTCACAACAACAAACTCAGATGGCCTTGTTTACAGCTTTCGGCTGCGCGCCCCTGGACGGGGGAGAGGAGAACATCCCAACATCTGATTATTTTATATAACTATATTCCCCTACTAATATTACTGACCTCCCCATATCTGACCATGCACAACAAACCAGATTTTTATATGAAATCTCTGCTCAGTCTCCTTTAGTTTTCATTTGCATCTTAAATTTCTAATATGTATGCTCATGTCTTAGTAATTTGTTTTATATTACGTGTCTTTGTATTTGCAATGTGAGATGTCCTTGAGTGTCTTGAAAGGCTTCCTCAAATAAAATGTAGTATTATTATTATTGTTATTATAATAAACTGTGAGATTGTAGTGTTCTGGTAAGTGTAAGTGTTCTGGACCTGCACCTATGAGAGAGTGATTCTAAATGTCTTCCCTCCTTCCCCTCCAGCTGATAAAAGTTTATGGAGAGGACAGTTACAGCAGATCCTTGTGGGTCTCCCCTGGGGCCACAGCCAGGGAGGTGTGTCACATGCTGGTCCAAACAGCCCACTGTAGCGACCAGGAGAACTGGGCTCTCATCGAGCTCCATTTCACCCTGGGCCTCGGTAAGCTCCTCCAAAGCTCTACTCTAGCCAGTCGCAAACGCGAGTTGGTTTTGTATTGATACACCATTTGTTTCTTGTGCTCGTCTCTCCCCAGAGAGATGTCTGGAGGACCACGAGGTGGTGCTGGATGTTCAGGAGACGTGGTCCGTTAAAGGAGACACCAAGTTTCTGTTCCGTAAAAACTATGCCAAGTACGAATTCTTCAGAAAACCTGTGGTACGTAGAGGGACCCACCTTCCCCCCCAACACACGGTAGAATCCTACAGCCGTTGGCAGCCTATAGCCAAGCGTGCCCTCCTCGGTAACACTGTAAATAGGAGCGCCGCGGTATTTAACAAGCGACCGAGCAGCCGTTTGTGTGACGTGGAGGCCTCGGAGACGCTCCAGGCGTCTTTCCACGTCTGTAGCAACAGACAAAGGAGTGACTGCAGACATAACGCCGCCATAAGTCCCTACTTCTTAACGAGTGCGGGAACGCGCTGCAAATCAGAGTTGGCTGTTGCGTACGGGTCAAACAGGTCTTGTTGAAGCTGACGCGATATACCACCTGTGTAGGCACACAATCGTGCGTGTTGGCGTTGCGCAATCACCGCCCGTTTGCTGTAGGTTAAATCTGAGACGAGAATACAAGCCCATTTGTATTCATTCATGTGTATGAATGAATATGACACAAAAAAAGTATGGAGATTTGTCTTTGGTAGATTATTTCTTTGTTGTAGCAATGCTCATTGGCAATAATCTTATACTGCCGGAAAGGCTGATTATTTACCTTTTTAAATGGTGCCATATTTGTAAGGAACATCCACTGTATTTGTGGGGTGAGCAGCAGAGTTGCGGCGATAAATAATTTGTCAAATCTTTTCTGACCACACCAAACAGTTTTTCTTTGCTGTTGAGTCTTGTTTGGTGGGTTGATTTGATAGAAGTCTGAAGAAACGGGACGCATTGGCAAAAGTAACAGTGTATTGATTTAACAAACATGAGCGTCAGTAGCGTGTGGAAGAAGCATACACAGCCACAACAGCCTGGCATCTCCTCCTCATGCTGGTCACCATGGTCACACACTGCTGTGGGGTGGCATCCCATTCTTCAACCAGCAGCCAATGTGTTTGTGTTGGTCACTCTGGCACGAACAGCACACCCAAGCTGATCCCACAAATGTCCTTTCTTTTTGTGCGTAGTTTATATACTCTGAGAAGGTATTTCCAGGGTAAAATGAGATGTAAAGCAACTTTACATGATGTAAATATTTTACATCTCATCCGGTGTCCTAATTGGGTCTGATGTAGACCCGATTAGGACACATGAAAATAAAATGATGATTTCTTTCCGGAACTCATTTGGTTTAATTTGCATGTGGGTTTATTCACTCAAAGTCTGGGTTAACAACACGTTGTCATACGATGCTGTCGTTGACTCAGCCATTTTGTCAACACTTTGACAATTTCCCCAACTCCTTTTTGTAGCTCTTCTTCCCAGAGTCTATGATCTCTGACAGCGCTGATGTCACCAAGGGCATGACATCGTCAGAGCTCATACAGGTAATGTAATAGAAGCCAGGGCCTTGATCACAGTCACAGTGAGTGACCCAGTCTGGTGAGATTTGAACAACATACAGTATTTGTACACTTCTCAGAACCTTCTCAGGTCCGGCACGTGTCCAGAGATTCAGGGCTTCTTGCACGTGAAGGAGCCCAGCCGTAAAGCCTGGAAGAGGGTGTACTATTCCCTCCGACGGTCTGGCCTCTACTGCTCTACTAAAGGCTCATCCAAGGTCTGAAATACAAGTTTGATTGATTGACCTGGTCATTATCTACAATTGACCAATATCAAGCCCTGCCCCTTTTTGCCTGTCCTCCAATAACCGTTGAGGATCCTTTGAATCAGACAGAAATTCCGTCAACAGTCTGTTTTCCTGTAATAGCTTTCTATGCTGTGGACAAGTGAAAAAGGGGTGGGGCTTGGGATCGGTCAGTTAACTGACACAATAGTCTAAGGCACCTGTTCTCCTCTTGTGTGCCTTGCTGGGAACAGGAGCCTCGACACCTGCAGTACGTGGCCGACCTGGAGGACCTGAATGTGTACACTGTGGTCAACAGTCGCAAGCTGTACGGAGCCCCCACTGACTTCACATTCTGCGTTAAGGTAACGGGAGCCTCCACACTGTCTCCTCAATCCATGGAAGCCTAAGAATAAAATACAAATCTTAAAGAGAAGTTAGTGATGGGGTTAAGGTTTTATTTTTTTAACTAAAGGTGCCCTAAGCGCTACACCAAAGATGTAGTGTACTCGAGTAATTGCTGCATCTAAACCACTAGATGGCACTATACCTTCTTAGAAACTATTGCACCTGTTAAATAACTGTACTAAAGTGTACAAGGTTTACACACGTTTTTGTGTGTGTGTGTGTGACCCGTGTGTAGTCTTGCAAGGACCCTGTCCGTGCTCAGGATTTTAAGCTACTGTGTGCGGAGAACGAACAAGCACGCACCTGTTGGACATCGGCATTCAGACTGTTCAAGGTGACCAGCGCATACACCACCTCTCCACTCGGCACATTATTACACCAACCATTAACAGCCGCTGTTTTCCACAGACACATCTAATGTAAGTGTGTGTGTGCGTGTGTGTCAGTATGGAAAGCAGCTCCAATGCAACTACCAGTTATCAAAGACGGCCCCGCAGCAGTGCCTCAATGCGGCCAAACACACTGAAGCCAATGTAAGCCCACCAGACGTCGCACAAGGCAATACCTTCACATTGCGCTGCTTTGTGCGTGCAAACGAGCGTGCATGTGAAGGTCTCTCTCTCTCCCTCCCTCCAGTCAGAGACCAGCCTGGTGGCCATGGACTTCTCAGGCAAGGCCGGAGGCAGGGTCATCCAGAACCCCGGCGAGGCCCAGAGAGCTGAGAGGGAGGAAGGGCAGGCGTGGAGGGTAAGGACCCAGGAAGCACAGGCGGAGGATGGACACAGAGACTGAACACAATGAGGGGGATTCGTGGGGAGAGCAGTGGCTTACAAAGCGCGGGTCGGCACCACTTGAGAGGCCGAGAGATGGACAGATCGTGTTGATTGCTTTCATATTTCCCATTTTTCATTTCCTACTAGGGCTGGCTAGTCTACTAGAATTTAATCACGATTCATCAATTGAGTAATTGTGATTTAATAAAAGTTTAACCTGTTAAAAATTTTACCTAAATGTCAATGTTTTATAACAAGATATGACAGCTTTATGTACAATTTTGTATTTTAAATCATTCGACCAGTCTGTAGTATGTAGTTCCAACAGCTATAGAACAGCTGTGTTAGAGGGAACAGGCACAGGTGTCGTATAGTTCAGGGGACTCTGAATGACACTCTGAATGAACCCCCCCCCCCCCGGTTCTGTCTTCTACTGACACAGAGGAGAGAGGCCTTGAGGTGCAGTCTGCCCAGCCAGAGCTCCACAGCTCGGCCCTCCTGTATGTACACACGCTTACTCACACACACACACACACACACACACACAAACACAAATGTCAGTGCTTCATAGACGTCCTTAATACGGCTGTGTTCCTTGTAACCTGCTTGTGTGTGTGTGCGCACGCATGTGTGAATGCAGCAATTCACAGCACCCACCCGTGGTTCCACGGTGGCGTGTCTAGAATCCAAGCCCAGATGCTGATCAAGGAGCAGGGGCTGGTAGACGGGTAAGCAGGGCGTGGCGCTTTAGGCTCCTGTCACCGTTTTTTAATTACCCATGTCCTTTTCAACAGTCAAGTGTCGTTAATGATTGTAAACTCACTGACAAAATATTGACTAATGCATTATTCAATGCTGCCGTGTGTAGATATACTTTGAGCGAATGATAATCTCCTGGAGCGTGTACTGTGATGGGTGACATTTACACGTGTGCGTGCGTGTGCATGTAGGATGTTCCTTATACGTGAGAGCCAGCAGCATCCACAGTGCTTTGTCCTGTCCCTGTGTTACAAGCTGAAGACTAAACATTATCTTGTCATCCCTGTGAGTTTTTAATTCATCACTGCCTTGTATTGAGCTGTTATAACTTGTATGTAACCGCAATGAATTTAATGGCTTTCGCTGAAATTATACAGTGGATTGCTTGCAAGGTTCTGAGGTGTATATAGGACTTACCGTCATTTTTAAGTACTGATAGCACTGTAATGAAATAAAACCCATTTTGCAGTGAAAACACACAAAGCCTTATCTCATATGTCTTCAAAGTGATGTAGCTCCAATAAGAGCTGCTTGATTTAATCCCAAATTATATTTTTCTTATTCGTTTGGATTCAATTTTTGGATGAATTGTATAATCCAAATCTCCCATATGGTGACTTTACTGTACGAGATAATAGGAACAGACGGTCCATTATTTATTATTAAACCGATTACATTATTTCTTTAGTGTGAATTTTAATTTGAAGACTTTTGTGATGGTATAAAAAGAACCGTTCACATCAATGTAACATTTGCCTTCTTTTCTTTACAGTGTGAAGATGATGGCAGGAAGTACTTCACAATGGATGATGGGAACACTCTTTTCATAGACCTGCTGCAGCTGGTGGAGTTCCACCAGATCAACAAGGGCATTCTGCCTGTCTGCCTGAAACACCCCTGCATCTGCGTAGCGCTCTGACGTGAAGCCATCCCTAATGTAAGGTCACTAGTGCTTTATTACACTGGATGTTATCTTAAAACCTTGAGAAAAACATCATGTCATGCCTGACTGAAGTCTCCTCCCATCCAAATCCCAGTGTAGCTCATCTCAGACATATGTGCATAAGACCATCACGTGGGTTCAGATGCGTCAAGATTAATACAAGAACCCAATGGTCAGCACCAGAAACACCTCTATTGTGCCTTGAACCACACATTGAACCAGATATTGCTAAATAATCCTCTTTGTGTTTGTTTTAATAAAATCTGACAAATGTGCATTTTCAGACATTAATTGATGACATTTAGCCCTTCAGTGTTTTTTGGCCTGGCCAGAGCCATGTAAAGAGAGAGTCCCGTCATCTTCGTTCACTCCAATGGGCCTTCTTCACAGCAATGGCGGATCGTGGAGCCTCAAAACAGTTCCCGGAAGTTAGCCGCAAATACTCAAAGTACCCTATAAATTATATTGTAAATGTAAATATGTGCATTTATTGACAAATAATTACCAAATAATTTATATATCTATTAATATTGCCTACCAAGCACTTCCTGGAACTGTTTTGCCTCTCCATGAACCATGTGACCGTTGACAGTCAAACTTCCATTGGCGCAACTATCTCTTTCCATGGCTCTGGGCCTGGCTATTGCTTGTGGGGATTTCAGTGGGGAAATTATGAAGATCCTCAGGCCCAACACGAAGGCTGTGGTTAATATATAAACACACAAGTGATTTGTGTTGCTTCATCAAATTTTGGAACATGATGTGATTTAAATCCTGTCCACTAGGGGGTACTCTCCTTTCAGCTCTGAATAGATGGATGCATTTTTGTTAGGTATTAAAGGTCGGATAAATATGATCATGCCATAAAATGATAAATATTTCAAATATGAAAGTTCCAGAATTTTCATTGAGTTCATATATGTAGCATTTATGAAAATAATTTTGCCTTTTGCACAGTTTTATGTGTTTAATCAATATTTATGTCGTCATCACATCACATGGCCTAATTAGTTTAACTAGACGTACGCTCTGTAACTGCTATATTTGCACACTGTTTGTGATGGGAATCTAGATTTTTCTATTTTTTCTGCTTAAAATTATATTTTGGTTTTATAAATAATGATATAACTAAACATTTAAATTGTCTGTGTACGAAAGTACTGTGTAGTGCTAGTATGTTTGCTGAGGCATGTTTGCTGAGGCATCTATTATTTAACCTTAAATATCTTGATCTTGCCTTTGTGAAGATGGTGTTAAAATGTAGCACATTGCCATTATTCATTTAGCTTATAAAGCAAAATTTCTTTTTGACACATTTCTTCCTGTTGATATGTACATTTTATAGAATGTTTGTCTTCCTCAATATTTTTAATAAATATTTTCACATTTTAAAGTGGTTTCTATTCAGCTTGAATCATTCCTACAAAGGTAAAGGAACACAACAATCTCACAGCCGAGCAATTTTAAACATATTGTTTTAAAATATTAATCCATTTATACTACAATATTATTATTATTATTATATTATTATTATTATTCAACACTAATAACAATGCAAATATAACCCAATCTTAACCAATGGTGGCATGATATGAAAGACTTCAAGGTTATTAGTGTTTGCTGACCTGGGAGTCTGAATTGCTCTTGATTCAGCACAGAATATTTCTGGAAAGCTCTGATCCTTCCTTTGGGGTTTTACCCGCTAAAGAGATGATTTCTCTAGTGACCTACTCTGTGTCTGTGGAATGGATGTGCACGTCTGTGTGTGTGTGTGTGTGTGTGTGTGTGTGTGTGTGTGTGTGCATGGCTAAATAGTGTGCTCTGCTAACTCCTCGCTTCCACTCCAGCTCTCTACAGAGGGGTTGCCATGGCAACCATATTTCCCCAAACCCAATATAAGTGGGCAGGGGAATTAAGAGGGATAAAAACAACAAAGAAGGTTGGAAAATCTAGCTATCGATTCTGTGGGTTAAAGTATGTTACCTGAAAATGCTAATTTTCTCAGATATGCAACACTAAAAAAAATACATTTACAATCATCCCATCATGCAGCATGTTTAAAAATATGACTACATTCTGCAAATAGGATTTTTTGTTTCTCCCACATTTAGACAGACAAATTGTAATTTTTAAGTGTAAAGTATTAATTCATTTTGGTTAATACTACTGGTATTACTACTGTTCATTATTGGCACAAGCGGTTTATGAAAGTGTTGATTGTAGTTTTGAGAATATAAAAAAAGGTCCATCTCATATTGACATTCAGTAGCGATTTTCAAAAGGGCCAAAATGGTCAACTAGCACTTCTGATGTCAAGTATGATGTTGTTATAATCTACAGTTGTATGGCTGCTATAGGTCTCAGGGCCTAAGGCTATCTAAGATGTAGCAAAGCTACATTTTTTTGTATTATTATTTACTGTACGTTTTAATCCTGTTAGCATCAGGAATAGATGCACTAAAGAAATGTATAAGATTCTGTGTCAGCAGTGGGTATTTGCCCTTAAGGTGCCAAATATAGGTCTGTACTGCAATCAGCTAGACTGCACTCATATAATTTCCCACTCAATTGTAGTGGTCTTGTAATTATATTACATTTTTCGTTGTACCAATTTAATTGTGTAAAACAATATACTGGAGAACTATATTCTGACAATCTCTATCTTCTCTCTTCCTACTTTCTCTGAAGTACCGGTAATTGCTTCTGAGACTTCTCTCTGTGATGTATGCAATGTTACTGTCTGTCTGCAGTAGGACCACCGTAGAAATTCATTATTCATCTCCCCTGACCCTCTCATTGAGAGGGAGGCTGCTCTCGCTGTTATGGGTCAGCCATGAATCTATCATTATCTTCCCATCTTCTCCCACTCTGACCATCTTCCCCCTTATCTATAGTATCTCTCCTTCCCTCCCTTTGCTTTCCATTCTGTTTATCTCCTCTGGTAATCTTTATATACTGTTATACTCTCTATCCCCTTCATGCCTGTCTGAATTCAATCACCTTCAGTCAACTCCACTGTCCCTCATCCTTAAGTCATACGTTCATTATACCCCTCCCCCTATCTGCTCCAAATTTCCATATTATTACTTGAAGGATAAACTGCTGAGAAGCTGTGACCTCAAAATCCAGTGTAAAGTCAGTGCAAATGAATACGATAATGTGAATGTCTCTCATGAATAAAGGCTAAAAGGTCTGTCAAAGTCTTGTCCCCACATCTAGGTAATTAAATAATCTCAGCCTTATTTGCTGGATTGCATTTGTCCATCAGATACAGCATTGGAATTAATTTAGGCCTACATTTAAAGCAGCTGCAAAGACCAGGCTGGGTAAGAGCTCAGGATGAAAGCAGGTGGCCCCATGGTGCAACTGCTGTCATCATTTGTACAACAACCAACTCTAAAGAATGTGCCAGAAAGATGTTAGACACTGGTTGTGTGCACACCAAGCAGTTTGTACAGGGACGGCTCCTGCTCAGAAAATTTGGGAGGGCAATGGTTTTAGTGACCCATTCAATAGCCTAGGCACATTAAAGGTATCTAAATCATTCTAGAGAAAAGCTTGTCGATCAAAACAAAATAACCTCTTGCTTCGATCAGAAGT
>JAODTR010086817.1:0-14302 GCA_025399935.1 Amblyopsis rosae | reverse complement strand
TCTTCAATTAACACATGAAAGACGCACTGGGGCCGCCCGGCGATATCGTAGTAGTAGCCCATATGCGTATTAAACCGCTTGACAGTGTAGCCGTAACTTAGAACAGGCCTACTACACCATTGGCTCAGACTGTTATGTCCTGTGTTGGATATTTTAACGCTCACATTGTGCACACCAGCCACACGGCTGTGCGCCGGCATATGTGGCACTGACACACTTAAACTGCTACAAGCTCTGCCAGATATGCGGGGGGTGGGGGGGGAGATGGAGGAAGGAGGGGGGGAGGCGGGACGTTAGATGCTGACTGAGTGCTATAGACCAAGTCAACGGTTCTGTGATTTTGTCTCATTCACCAGTAGTAGTTTTAATAGGTTATGGCCAAATTGTGTAGTAGATTATTACTATCAGCTATAGTTTATCATATATTATCCCAAAACAAATGTTTTAATTATGCAGATAGTTGCATGAGTTTATGAGCTATTAAAGAAGATGAGTTAATTAATACCTTATATAAAATGTATGTATTTATAATGTCTTTCCCCAAATAAAAGAGGACAGAAGAGAAGGCTATATCATGCCTATGTGTGTTGAAAAATATAAAATAAAGCTATGCCTAAACAAGTAAGTATGCTAGGGATCCTGTATTTAATGTTTTCCTTTAATTAAATAAATATAAATGTCCACACTACATTGATTCAGAAAAGGCACAAATTGTTCCATAAAAATTCACCAGACCGCAGAAAATGAAGTGTTTGATTGTCAAAATGTTCTGGGGGAGGACCCCAGACTCCCCCGCTTCTTCGCCTATGCCCCCACATCCCTCGAGTCCCATCATATCAACTGCTTGTAGGCTAATCACTAAGCGCTAACATGCGTTCTGAACAGTTGTCTCTCCTGGGCGAAGGCGCTCCGCTCCTGCATTGATGGCTTCCACCACCTCCTTCATGAGGCCCTCCCAGCCAAGGCAACATGTGGGAGTCGCACGAGACATAAATTGCACAGGAAAGGAAAGCAAGAGAGAATGGAGGTGTCAGGGAAAAATCAGGCCTCCTCAGCTATGAATAGACGCTAGTCACGCTACTGTAAGTGATGTCCATGTTTTCAACTGTGGATGTCTTTATAGCCATTAAAGACAGGAATATACTTAATGCACATTTCAAGCATTTAAGAAATATCTCATTATATTGCATGCAGTGTTGGGCAAGTTACTTAGGAATTGTAATAAATTACTAGTTATGCCTTCAAAAAGTAAAATTACTTTACTTATTACTGGGTATTAAAAGTAATTTGTTACATTACTAGTTACATTACTTTCACAATCACTACCCTGCCTCGTTCCTTACAAAAATTATGACCTGTGTAGTCATCTTATTTTAGAATTGAAACCTCTTTATTGCAGGGCTCCAGGCGTTTAGGAGCACCAGCACAATTGCTCTCAGATACATTTTATAAAATGGGATTATATAGTCTGTAAAGGCTGTTTTCACAGCCACCCTGCTGGTGGACCAATCACGGTGGGTTAGTGAGTTTACATCAAGCATGTTTTAAAATGGTGGTAGATGAGATGATAAAGAGCTAGAGAGACAGATTGTTGTAGCAGTAGCAGTAACACCTATTGGTTCAACGCTGTCCAATAGTAATCATAGGTCAGAGGTCTCTACACCCAGTAGAAGGAAACAACTGTTAACACTTTCCAATGGAGAGTTGCCAAACCTTCACACCAGGCTATTGCGTGTGTGCCTACACCATAGAACTATAACACCGGCGTTCTGAGTTCATATCAATAGGTAGGCCTATTTTATTTAATCTCCCTTTTATTTTTATAATTGACAATCTCACAGGGAAACTCACCCAGATGTGACACATTGATGCTTAGTAGCACAGTGCCACTGCCAGGTTAGATAATCGTCTGAAGTCTTGCATCAAATGTTTGACCACACAACAATGACCATTAAAATATTTTAGCCACCAGAACAACTAAGGTATTTAATTCCCTTCAAAGCTTCAAGGTATAATAAACTTAAGCCCCTCACTGAGTTCCCTTAAGTTAGCTAGCATACCTAGCTAATGTTAGCTCGAACATTATTGAATTACAATATTATTCAATCAAATTAATCATTTTATTTGATAATTGTGAGATGATTACCAGCACAGACAGGCAAGAACGAACGAACTCTGAATGACGAGCAAAACAAATGTGCACGGATACATGACTGGCACCTAACAGCATAATGATAAAACAAAACGCAACGCCAATAATATCCAACAACGCGTCCCTCGCATACCCATATTACCCACACAACTTAACAGGGGAAATGAATACCGGCAGTTGACTGTCTGGTGTGTAACTAGAGAGCGTTCGATGTAGTGATGGCCGCAAGCCTAAAATCCGGAGTTTAGTTATCCATAGTAGAACTGAATGGTGAGAAGGAACACCACCCGTACGCTACAGCCAAGAGAGAGCGGACAACCGTTCATTTGAATGCAGTAAACGGACAGCTCCACAGATTTGAGACTTTATGAAGCAGCGGTGCGGCGGTAATAATAATATAACGCAAACATATTTGCGTCGCACTGGTGCACCTAGTTAAAAAATGTAGTCGCACTCTCTCCAAAAATGGTCGCAAAATGCAACTATTTGGTCGAAGCCTGGAGCCCTGCTTTATTGGAAAAATAATTAACCTTATGAGTCAACAATCAGCCAAAGTGAAAACATTGCAGCCTCACACACCAGATAATTGGACAGGTTGGTTCAATTAGCCTACCCTAAGTTTGCTAGGACCAGAAATGTTGTTCTTGTAACAGTAACTATTAATTACTTGGATTAGTAATTGTATTATTATTACTGTTTTGGAAATAGTCATTAGTTACACTACTAATTACTGAAAAAAAGTAATAACATTACAGTAACTAGTTACTAGTAATAACACATACTACTGCTTTTTTTGTTGGTTTATTTATGCTGCTTGCTCGTCGAGGGCACAAGGTCAGGTCAGGCGCTGGTATGGATTTAGTGTCTTGCTGGAGGACATGTCAGTAGGGCTGGCGCTTGTCGTCACGGGTGATGAACCCCAGGGCG
Source organism: Amblyopsis rosae (assembly GCA_025399935.1). Classification (NCBI taxonomy): domain Eukaryota; kingdom Metazoa; phylum Chordata; class Actinopteri; order Percopsiformes; family Amblyopsidae; genus Amblyopsis; species Amblyopsis rosae. The sequence goes on along the minus strand of JAODTR010086817.1, from coordinate 11,223 downwards.
TTCCCCGGCGAAGGGCTTGCCTCCACAGCACTCTGTATCTCTCATGCTTTGCTGAGCACGGCCATCATGCCGAATGCCTTCATGAACACCGTAGCATGTACTATCTGAGAACGTGTTAGTGTGCATTATTCCATATGCAGATCGTTACAGCAACAATCGCCATTGTGTTTCACTGCTATTTAGCGCTGATTAAGGGAATACAGTAATAATCACACACAACCAGCTTCCAATTCATGAAGTCTTTTCAATGTGCAGTGCTAACCGTTTGGTTAATCTGCTTGCTAAGTGCAACCTTTGTGCCTAGCAATGCATGAAAAATAAAAAATAAATCACCCACTGGTCTGTCACAGTAAAAAGGTAAAAATAAATATATAATCAAGAGTATAAAAGCGACCATTGGCCCACGTGCAGTTTGTACTCCCTGCACTATATCTATTATGTTGTACATTGCTACTATGAAGGGAACATGGGGTCCCTTTGTGCCTGAAAAGCTGGTATGCAAGTTGCTGACCATTTAAATCACTACATGAATTTCCCTTTTTCCCCTTTCTGAAGTCCAGCAGCCTTTATTTTAGACTGATTTTGAAGCTACATGATCATCCATCATTGCGTCATACTGTATATGTAAGAGCAGGAACCTGCCTGCGCACAGTTTCAAGTGCTGCTCACTGAAATAGAAAAAGAGCACAAGAGAACAATACTAGTGAACTGTATATCCGGCTGGCTAATACAGTAATCTAGGATATCCTCACTTCATACAATGAGAGCACAATTCACTGTGTGGTAAAGCAGCTGTTCCTTCGCTTCAAAGAACATTTCTCTGTTGGTGCTATCTCATGTTACCTCTCTTATCTGCCTCTCAAGCTGCACTGCTCCCTTTTGTGAAGGAAAGTGCACGAGAGGCAGGCAGCCCGAGAGATTTTGTTTGGTTGGATAATAGTGCTCTTAAACCAGAGTACAAGAGAGAGAAAATGAGGAAAAAGAGGCCGTGCATAAGATGGACAGCATGAGCAAAAGAAACAGAAATACAACACACAGAAGATGGTGAGAGTCCTAAAATCTTAAACTTGTGGGTCTGGTTTGGCAGAAATGAGTTCAGGAGATGCACAGAATGAACAAGGCCAGTGTGGATTGAAATCCAATTCAGTAAGCATTCAAATATGCAGTGTTAAGTTTCAAACAGAGAGTGATCAAAGTCTAGCCTGGCTCCACCTGAGATTACAGTCTGGAAACACTGTTTGCTGGCGACCCAATCAGCGTGGGTTAGTGAGATTACATTTAACTCAACTCAACTCATGTTTCGAAATAGCTAGATGAGGCGATCAAAACAACGGCAATTGGTTCAGCACTGTCCAATAGTTTCAAAGTTAACCAGAGGTCTGTGCAAAGTAGGAGGAAACGACTGCGAACACTTCCCAATAGACAAAGTGAAAATGGTCTAATCTTTAGATCAATAGCTGTGTTTGAAAGGACCCTATTATTCCAACTGGAATTGGGTTAGAAGCCAAACCCGAAAGAAAATGCTCCATATAAACACCTCAATCGGAAGAGAAAGGACAAACTCGACTGAAATTTTATTTCACTTTAATTGGGAAGAGTCCATTCATAATGTCAATAAAGTGTCCATGTATACCCAGCTAATCAACACTTGAAATCCTTGACCTGAGTGAAATAGCCTTCTACCAATACCTTTCTACTCTGCACCTAAACTCTTCCTACTTTTAAACACACAAACTTTACTTGAATTGAAAAGATATAGCGATTGGAAGCAAATACACAAAAAATCTCCTCGCAGTCCGCTAGTTTACAATTATCTACACATACTGATAAAAATAATATGCTACTTCTATGCAGCCCTGGCTCCATATAGGAAAACAAAGTGGCAAACAACGCTTACAGCAACAATGCCCTAGCCTTCGCAATGCATTTCCAATGTGTGCGGCAGAGCTGCTGAGGGGGCACCCAATGGCATTGAAGGAAGATGTGTTTTTGCTTTGATGTGAATTTGAAGTTAGCATTCAAGAAAGCCTTACTATACTTTCAGAATTATATTGCAAATGTGTCTTATGCAAGTCCATATTCACTAGCAGACTGTTGTACGTGAAAGGAAAGGAAACACAGTGGCATTCGAATGAGACAACCTGTTGAGGTACATTTGATAATCACTCAATTAAGTCTTAAACAATGGTCGTGACATGTTCCTGTTATGCGTGTTTGTTTTGCATGAGTTAAATGTAGTCCTCCTGAACAGACTTATTTTGACCTTCACATGTCATTGAGAAACATCTTAAATATACCACAATAGTCAATAAGTAAGGTGTGAAGCGGTGTTATCACCTTATTCACACAAACCGTTCAAAAGTGCATAGGGTGTGTGCTATCAACAGTAGCAGGAGTGAGTTTTTCGTAATTGAATGTGTGAGACAGCCTAACAAACAGAGGGGGTGGGGGGGCATCTAAAGCTTCTCTCTTCTTTCATTAATGGGATAGTTGTGGCTGTCAGGAGCATGTAAAGCTGTCCCTCTCACAAGTTATTTACACCTTCCTCCACCACGCCCGCCTCGCTTTCCCTCAATCCCCACATCTGCCCTCTGCTCACAAGTTCACCAGCCACCAACAATTACTGCTCTCTGCCTCTCCTCCTCGAGCCTTCGGACTTCAGCCTGTTTGACTGGCTCCATTTTTCCCACCATTTTTGTTTTTTTTAAACTCAATACCCATTCCCTTTGTACTGTCAGCCTCTGGCAGCCAACTTTCCTCTCACTCCCCTTTTCTGCTTTAAATCACCAACCTCTTTCTTTACCCACCCCATTATCTCACTATCCCTGCAATACCCCCCTTCCCCCCACTATTAAAGAAATGGGACTGCAGCAATTCTTACTGCTGACTCGTGGTAATGCACAATTTTGTAATGCTGCCTATTCGGTTTAGGTGTCCCAGGAAATGCCTGTTTTGAGATGCTGTCCCACTTAGGCACTGCATTCTATTTCCTGGAGCTCCTCACATCTGATGAAGTATAACAAAGCTTGTCATACGACTCATGCTGTCGTATGATATGGGCCTTTTTATTTAACACTAACACACAATTGGAAAAATGTCCAGGCAGTTTTAATTGACATTTTGAAGAAAAAAAAGACAAAGAGAACAAAACTAAATTCTGTGCTGTTCATGCACACACAGTAAGTATAAAAGATGTGTTATTCTATGTAATAATAACTCGAATAACACTTGATTGCCAAGGGGAAGTTCAAGATCTAAATTTACAAAACAGACCAAAATATTTGCCTTTAGATCTCACAGGTCCCTTATTGTAAAATTCAAGTTCTTCCAGTTATGCAATCAATTGGGGTGAAAACAGACATTTTGAAATCAGACTAGTAGTGTAACTCCTCTGTATCCATTTAGCCATCATTATTAACCAGACAGATTTGACACCAAGACAGCATTTCTGGACTGTATCCAATAATCTTTGACCTACTCTCTAACTCTATAAGTTAGAATGTTAATGAAAACACTCAAACAGAATAGTCAAGAAAAAGGGAGGAAATGTCCTAAAAGAAATACCGTTTTCCAAAATGTAACAATCAGTGTCCATGTTTTTGTGATTTGATAAAAGAAAATTTTACAATCAGAGAAAATGTATTCTAATTAAATACCAAATGCTTCCTAGCAGTTTGAATTGTCTGTACGACAATAACATAGGCCTATTGACACACTTTTCATCTTAAAACCCCCAAAATAACCAAAGTAGTGTCAAAGACTCACGACCACTGCTATCCCCAGAGGTGGTAGAAGCATCAGTCAAGTCAGTTTATTTATAAAGCACATTTAAAAACAGCCAATGCTGTACGTGCTGAACAATGCAATTAACAATTAATATAAATATCTATAAAATAAAATAAACAATGAAACACAATATACAACAAACTCAAACAAGAGTGTGAGCATAATGTCCCAGAGCTTACTCGAACGCTAAAAAAAAATATGTGTTTATATTTATTTAGATGACAGGAAGTACAAAATATAGAATTTATTAAAGTATATTAGTCAAGTATTTAACTTAAATAACTTTGACTTACGGCCTAACTATAAGTTAAATTTAACTAAGGGTTATTTACAACAAAGAGGGAGACATTATTTGTTCATCCTGTTGTAAATTGAAGAAACAGATAATGATGATAAAAAAAAAAGAAACACTTGGCCCCAGATGAGCTACCTGGCCATAAATATGTTCACCCAGGAGCATAATTCAGCCGTTACACTTGAAATGAATTTGATTGACATTTATTGTGATAATTATCGATATAGACAATATTATTTTTATTGTGATAAAATTTTTGACCATATCGCCCAGCCCTAGTCTCAATGGTGGGGGATGATCTGATAGATGAGGACAATCTTATATCAGCCATAATATTAATTGACATTATTTTAATTTAGGATCGTAGCCAAATACATCAATACAATAATGTATCAACTGTACTAACTATTATGGCTAAATTATTTTTGAATAATTAAAAAATGTCACTTCATTTATGAGTGAAAATCATCTTGTAACCCTCTCCACTGTCTCGCGACCCCCCGGGGTTCCAGACTACCACCACAACTCTATTCTTTTCTATTAAAAACAGTTGTCACTGGAGATAGCTCGTTGTAGCACTAAGGCAATAGGGCTCCTTGGAAATGTAGTCTGAGGTACTATCGCTTCCTCAAAAAACTTAATGTAATTAAGATAAAGCCTCCAACCACAGTTAACCATGAATGAACACACCTGAGCACTGCCCAAAATAAAACCTGATTCTTACTAAATACAAATGGATTGTTCAAGAGTTCCTGAAAACATTTCAGCATGTCACACACACACACCACTTTTCCAGTATCCTCAGTGGAGCCCATCAGACATAAAGCCATGGCAAATTATTTACAGTATATTCCAGAAATCGCTGTAGTACACTGCCTATGTTATGATGATATGTCTGAAGTGCACTCCCTGAATAGCTGGCTAGCCAAGCATTCTTGTCCAAGTAGGTCACTGAGCAAAATGCTGATTTAGATTCAGAGTGCCGAGCAACACAATGAGCAGAGCAGAGCCAATGTTATATATTTCATAAGAAAATAAGAAAAGAAAAAAGTCATGATGCAGATTTTTACCTTTTTTCCAGCAACACATGCATGGCCCACAGGGTTGGGAATTAACTGATCACATGTAATCAGGTGTAATCTGATTACGAAAAAACAGTAAACGTAATCAATTACAGTTATCATCTAAAATAGTGTAAATCATATATATATATTTTTTTTTTTTATGAGAAAACAATTTCAATCAATAATTTAAATAAAGACCTACTTTAATCTGATCTCCTGAGCCACATAAACAGCCACAAAAAAATAAAGATTTGGCGCTGCCAATGCAGTAAATTGCTTTAGATGGCATTTCAAAGAACAATGTTTGAGAGAGAAGTAATTTAGACGTAAAGTAAGATACTAAATGTAGGTAATCCAAAAATGACGTTACTGATTATAATTTTAGTCTGGTAACTATAAACTGTAACGGATTACATTTAAAAAGTAACCTGCCCAACTCTGATGGCGCATCGCCTATACATACAGTACATGCATTGTTCCATTTCCTACTGTGTTTTTCAGCAATTTAGAACAGGTCTCTTCATCCCCCTGCACACAGCTGATAATAACACAGGCCTGATTAACAACAGCGTGTGCCCCTCTTGTCAAGCAGCACACTGAACAGTCCAACAAAATCATATATATATATACACATATATATATATATATATATATACATACATATATATATATATACATATACATACATATACATACACACATATATATATACATACATACATATACATATACATATATATATATATATATATATATATATACACATACATACATATACATATATACATATATGATCTACCAGCCACCTTGGCCGGTGACTAAAATAGTTAATTTCGGACCCTGGGAGTACCCCAAAAAATGTGCTACAACTATTGACAATAACATGGTTTCAAAAGACAGCACTTGAAATAGATGCTTCCATTAATTACAACAACAAAAAACTAGTGGTTATTTCATCACACACAATCAATATGACTACTGATAATTAGTCTATAAGTAATCAATGTACTGAACAAATGGACAATTTGGACATTGCTTCCACGTAGTATTAGTGGCTACCGTATATAAAGTTTTTATAGTTTGGCAAGAGCCACTTGAACTGGAAGTTATCAAGTGCACATTTGTTGAACTTTCTTTCAATCAAGCAGAGAGGCCTTAATTCAAGGGCCTAATGCATATGCAACAATGCAATTAAATGGAAAATACAACCGCTGAGATCCTTTAACAATGCGAGGCTATGAATATATATTTTAAATTAGCTTCGGTTTAAGTAGCTTTCAATGACCTCCCAATTTGGCCTGCGTTCCATTTTCAAGGCTAAAAAAAAAACAACATCCCGCCATGCTTTCAAATTTCGAAAATTTGATAATTTCTATACAGGTCACTGGTAATCTGATCGCGTTAGTCTATAGGCTACTTATGATGGGCGCACTGAAGTGCTTCTACAGTCAATATCCATGAATATCATTGCGTTGTCCCTCTTGAAGTGGAACCTGATGTGACCTGGAGAGAATCAGGCATGTGCCATATCCATCTGAATCCAGGATCAAGACTGTGCAGACATTAAATAACAAGTCCAACCACAGCACTAACCAGATAGGAGGGTCATTACTTCACTTTGCTAAGAAAGTTTGGGTTAAGGTAAGGCCACGCACGCCCTCAAGGTTCGAGGCCAGCGACGAAGCCGGCACAGCGCTGACCTAGATTAATACCGAACTGTGGCCCAGCCAGAACTGCTCAACGCGCCACGGTTTCCTGTATCCTGCCGGTCTGTCTGAGTGTGAAATGATTCCATCTGTCAGGCTCAGCTGGACTGTGTGAACACTGCTGCCCACACACACACAAACACACACCACACTACACTCTCACATCACATCACACACCACGCACACACACACACACACACACAGCGGCTGGGGCCAAGGTGGGCGTCTGGCTGCCTCCAGCCTGGAATGAGGGAGAGGGGGGCTGGCTCAGAGAAGTCAGCCCAGCATGTAAGGCTCCAGGCGGGGAAGCAGTCTTTCTGAAGGGAATGGGCGTGGCCCATGTGTGGATGATGAGGCTTATTCACAGTAAATGATCGCGCGAGGCAGCCCTCTCCCTTCAAGATGACGTGATACTCTGCAACTTGCTAGCTAGGAATACTGACTACACACACAAACACACACACACACGGGAAGTATTGCCCCAGCTGGGTGTATAAAAAAATAAAAAAATAAAAAGGCTGTATTCCTGGATGGGCAAACAGTCTCACAAAACGACAATTCAAGCCCCTTTGTGATCTTGTATCACACTGCAAGATAATGCAGCAGGTGTATCTGCCTGTTACTGTTAGCCTATGTACGGTATGTGTACTGTGCGGATCATGCAGGTTAATTACACTGGCTCGCTGCCCTCAGCAGCAGGTATTCAATCACACCAAAGACGGAGGGGAAAAAAAACATCTAGGCATCCCTCAGCCACCTGGTAGCAGCAAGCAGCAGGGATGAAGGCCAACTGTGGTTAAATGACAATAAAAGCATGCATGATGCGCTTGCAGGAGGCTAATTACACAATGGAAATGATCAAACAGAGATGCACCGATTGTGATATACTGGGCTGGTACCAATGTTAGATATTACAACGTTTATGAAATACTCCCACGACATTCCCAACATTGTCTGGGACAAACCACATGAGCACACAGAACTCCTACACCAGAGTCCCCAGAGTTGGTCCAGCCAGTGGCTGTTATAGGTGCTACAGTATCCTAGTATTGGGTCACTCTACACCAGAGTCCCCAGTTGGGTGAAGCCAGTGGCTGTTATGGGCGCGAGTATGTGAGCGGAGCAGAGCGGTTGGAAATCCCATATTTGGAACTGTGGTCAATCACAACCTATATTGTACATGTATTGCATAACTATTAGACTAAATAAAGTGTAGGGTAAGAAATTGTAGTCGCAATTACGGTAGCTAGGATGCTAGCTGATTAGCTGTTATGCTAGCATAACGTTCGGACATAATCTGAACGGACAATCCAAAGGAGCAGACAGTAAAGTTGTTCATTTCACAAGAATTTTGTTTCTTTACATATTCTTAGCAAATTAGTGTGTTTGCTGTAACATTACTGTGCAATGCTCATGTGAAGTTTCCGAACTGTTAGCCCTTCGGCGAATGATAATTACTCCACTATCAGCGTTCCTTGCGTCATAGCCTCAGCCGTTCATTAGCACTACATCACATAAGCAACTGTGTGCTGAACGTCTGATGCATAGGCCCTCGTACGATCGACACTTTACTATCTGACTTTCGGGAAGTAATATTGTCGATATCCATTGGCTGTTAGCATTGTCACTCACAAGTATGTCTCCGTAATTTCCAGTGAAACGATAGCACAGCGCTTTATTTACTCATTAAAATATTCAATTTATTTTAATCAGTAACCTTAGCCTACTAATGATACAGATTTACAATACCTGTAAAACAGCCAGGCTCATGTTGTTTAGTTTTCCTCATTGCAAGTTTAACGTCCGACTTGGTGATTGAGTTACGCAGTTCCTTGTCGTGCATGTCAATCAAAATACCTCTCCTGTCAAGTAGGCGGGCGCTGACGCAATTAGCCAGCGCTGTGTCCCAGACCTTCCTTAAGGAATGGCTGGCTCTGCGAGACTACTTTCGTCATGACAGCTACCCTGTGCTTGTTATACTGTAGTAGGTATGCTAATCGCTGACATTATCAGGTAGGCTAAGCGCAAAGTTTTAATGTGCTGTTTTACATGTGTGAATTTACCTGGATATGACGCGCCGTCCATTGTACTCTGCTACAGTATTCTAGTATTGAGTCATCTTCTCCCAATCTGCAGATGGGGAGGCTACTGTTGTCCAAGTCAGACCACAAATAACAAAACATTTAGCCAGGGGGGCAAAAATGATGCGACACAACAGATTAACATCGGCCACTGCAATCGGTGCATCTCATCTTATTTGACGATAGGCGCATGGCAGTCAATGTGGCAAATACCAGCCAATACCAATATCAGTGCATCCCTACAATACTGTAAAAGATTGACTAAACACTGTAAACTGTGTGAACCAAAACTGATATGCTGTGTAGCAGTGATAGTCCTTGAACCGAACTTAAATCCTATTGCAGGCCATAATGTCCCATCCCAGGCATAATAATCCAGAGATCCTCTGGGAATTCAGGCCCCAAAGAATATTGTTCTAACAATGCATGCCTGCTAGCTATAGGTTTACATTTTGCAGATAAATATTCCACCTTTCTCAAGTTCAACAGAAAAATGCATTGTTGTGTAAGGTGCAAAATAGGCAGTGAAACGCATTTAATCAAATATTAAAGTGGGTTTAATGTTGAAAAAGCAGAATGGAAGTGCATAATGCATTAAAGCAGTATTTTTTGAAAGACTGTTCGGGAACCCAAGGGACACTAATTTCAAACATATCAACTCCATAGAACGGGGACTTTTCACAGAGGGCTGAGTGGGTGGGACTGAGAGTCTGGGGCTTGTCGCTGGCTGAGTAAAACATTAACCCACAATAAATCCTTTTTGTTTGGGATCAGGACTCAAACACGGCCACATGACTGAAAATCAAACATATTGGTGCGTGAACCAGCCAGTGAGTTGAAAAGCTAACCACCCCACTGCGTCGCTCAGCAGCTGGGAATCAAAGCATTAGCCCCAGGCATGTCAAACATTGGTAATATCCATATTTATAGGAAGAGTGGTAAGACTGTGCTATTTCCCTGCACCCTTCTCCGTGACTACTAGCAACAGGAAGATACGATGTTTTACGATGAGATATTTGCCAACAATGTGATCAAAAGTATGTTTGTTCAGTACAGATGACTACGTTTTAAGTGTGTTGTACTGTGTGTGTGTGTGTGTGTGTGTGTGTGTGTGTGTGTGTGTGTGTGTGTGTGTGTGTGTTAGTCCTCTAAAGCAGTGATCACACCGTGTGCAGCTCATTTCACTGAAGGGGAAGTGCATTCTCTCTCAACTGTGTGTTCAGGGAGTCAATTGGTTCTGTGGATTACAGCCAGATTCTGTTTGGCCCCTTGCCAATATGCTTCCAAAGAGGTTGTTAGATGCAAAAGAACACACACTACATATATGGTTTAATGCTTAAGTCGTTTTAAGTTAAGGTCTGCAAGCAAAAAGAAAAGCACTGTAGGTTGTGAAATGCAAGGTAACAAGCAAGATTCAAACACTAATTCCAAGTTAATGGCATCATCTATCAGCACAATAAGGGCATAAGAGGGGAGTATGTAACAAAGACATTCCACAAGCAGGTCAAAGTCCAGGGAGATTCACAGCACCATTGCCTACCAAGTAAGAGCCTGATGCTCCTTCAATACAGGGCTGCCCAGCCAACATCCATCTAAAATAGAACAGCGCAGAAACGTCAAGATAGCAAAACAATCTGCTATACCTAATCTGCGTCAAATCACCCTAATATACCACAGAATATACTATAGGGGTGCACAATATTGTTAAAAAAAACACAAAGGTTATGGGAAAATGCATCAAAATATATTCAGAACATAGGGCTGGGCAATGTGGACCAAAAATCATATTCCGATATATTTAGGTTGAATACCGATACACAATATATATATATATATATATATCGGTATGTTCTATAAAGTGGGCTAAATGTTCAGGAGGAGAAAAAACTGGAAATCTGACAAATTTTGAAGCTATAATGATAGTTTACTCAATTTAATCCACATTGTTCGTTATTACCGGTACCTTGTAATACTAGCTGGCTACCTGTATCAGAAATGTTGCAAGTTCCAGCAACATTTTTGATATGATATTGTGCAATGTGATATTGCGATGGAGTGCCTACTCCAGGTGGGGAATGAGTCCTTACCCCAAGTGAAAGAGTTTAAGTACCTCGGGGTCTTGTTCGCGAGTGAGCGGACTATGGAGCGAGAGATTGGCCAGAGAATCGGAGCAGCGGCAGCGGTATTGCAATCGCTTTACCGCACCGTGGTGAAGAAAAGAGAGCTGAGCCGGAGGGCAAAGCTCTCGATCTACCGGGCAATTTTTGTTCCTACCCTCACCTATGGTCATG